>VYZU01001001.1:0-13880 GCA_013401355.1 Ceyx cyanopectus | reverse complement strand
CCCCACACACACACACCCCTCCGCCCCCGTCCTAGCAATCCTATCAGCAAACCCTGCCTTTCTCCCCATCTGCCTCGGCAGTGATAATTTTCTTTTTGTTGCTCCTGCTGGCGTAGCTGCGACCGAGCTCATTTTGCAGCGGAGCTCCGAGACTGCCTCTCCCGGAAAATTCAATGGCCCTGGACCATATTCCCCCCACCCTAGCCCGACCCTCAGGCAAGCAGTACCCCGACCCCCCGGACCCGCTCCGACCCCGGCGCTCAGCGCTTCTACTCGCAGAGAGAAAATCTACAAAGAAGGTTACCGTACCTGTATGAGTTCTTTTGTGTATTTTGAGATTCTCTGATCTGGCAAACACTTTGCCACAGCCTGGGAAAGGGCAGGGGAAAGGTTTTTCACCTGTGTGGACTCTGATGTGATTTACAAGTTTATATTTGGCCTTGAAAGGTTTCCCTTCTCTTGGACACTCTTCCCAGAAACATATGTGATTGGACTGCTCGGGTCCTCCAACGTGCTCCACCGTGACATGAGTCACCAGCTCGTGCATCGTGCTGAAAGTTTTGTTGCAGGACTTTTTGGGGTTTGACAATTGCTCGGGCTCAATCCACTTACAGATGAGTTCCTGTTTGATGGGCTGCCTCATGTAACGAAAGAAGGCCCCTGCCCCGTGGTGGGCTGCCATGTTCATGTTCATGTGGCCATAGCCGTGTAGCTGGGTCGAAGCGTAGTGCTCGGAGCGGGGGCTGGTGACCTGGCCATACTGGTCGGGTCTGCCATACATGTCTCCGGAGAAGCCCAGGCGCATTTGCCCGTTCACCACATTAGGCGAAGCGTGGCTGGTGGCTTGTTCGTGCAGCCCCGGGAAAAGTATATGTCCCGCGGCATCGGTGTGTCCATGGGGTCCGGCGAAGCTGCCGGCAGCGGAGGCAAAGAGGCTGTGCTGGGCGCTGGCGGCCGCCGCCTCCCCGAAGCCGCGGTTGCGGAACAGAAAGTCCCGGGTGGAGTTGAAGGCGGCGCTGGAGTAGGAGCTGACATGGGTCGGGTGGTGGTGGTGCCCCAGGGCCGCTGCCGCGTAGCCGGGCGCCTGCGAGGTGAAGGCGGTCTGGCCGGCCGAGGCCAGCTCGTGGGTGCTGGGGTTGATTTTGAAGGCGCCCATACCGTCGGCGAAGGGGTTGATCCCCAGCCCCACTTCTCTGTCCGTGACATCGGCCGTGGAGTGGTGGCGAGAGGATCCGAAGGTAGTGACTCCTATGGCGGGATACTGCGGTCCAGCATCCAGAAGCATCTTCCCAGCGTCGATGCAGCAACCAAAAAAAAAGCACGCGCGCACACACACAACGCGGAGAGAAGCAGCAGCAGCAGCAGCAGCGGCGAAAACACCCTCTTTGGAAAGTCAGCGACGATCACCACCAGAGCAACCACATCAAAAACACCCCCTTCGGCATCAGCGCAGGGGGAAGAGAAAAAAAAAAAAGGGGGAAGAAGGGAAAAAAAAAAAAAAAAGGAGGCTGGTGCGGAAGGGGGAAAGAGATCTTCGCAGTTGCAAATAATAATAATAAAAATGTGCCCCAAAAATATTCACTGTCTCTCTGCTTTGACTTTTCAGGGAGGTTTAAGTGGGGAGGGGGGGTTGAGTGGGCTCAAAAATAAACTGGCTGCAAATAACAATAACAGAGAGAGATCAACACGGGCAGGGTTAAAAAAAAAAAAACCAAAACAAAAAAGAAACTTCTTTCAGTGATTTTTTTGGCTATAGGAATGCTGAAAAGTGGCTGAGAGATTGTTTCTCTCTCCTCTTCGAGCTTCCCCACACTCTCCCCGATTTTTTTTGGGGGGGGGGGGGTTTTTTTTTTTTCGCTTTGCAAAAAAAGGCGCAAATCATGCACAATATTGTCTTTTGCGGTTTATCTTCCTGGGGAGAAACTTTCACCTCCTCAGCCGGGCGGTGAACGCGAGACTGATAGCGGCAATCATTCCTGCAGATAAATGAATTGAAAAGACGACACCGTCCCCCCCCTTGATGAATGGGAGCCGGGGGCGGAGCGACGTACGGGCGGACGTGGGAGCTCATTGGCCGGCTTCGGCTCCCCCTTCCTCGCGTAACTCCCCCCAGCTTCGCCAACGAGGGGCGCGCACGGCCACCTCCCGCCGCTGATTGGCCCCTCCGCCTCATCAATCGCAGGTATTGTGCGCGCCCTGACATCCCTTCTGACAAACAGGGCTGCAGGAGTACCAACTTTTTTTTTTTTTTTCTGTAATATATAAAACCTTTTTTTTTTTTTTTTTTTCCCTCCACGAAAATATTTCCAGCGCATCTTTTTGTGTGTACGTGTGCTAAGGAGAGAGAAAAAAAAAATCTTTGATTATTATTAGGGTTATTTTCTCCCCCGCTCTCCCTTTCTCTGTCCCTCTCTCTCCTGCACTCTGATAATGATGGTAATGATGATTTCTTGGTGATCCAGAATTTTTAAGATCACTGAGCAACTTTCTAGGCTTTGAAAAGAGAAGCCCTGTAGGGACTCGCTTCTTTTGAAGTTGTTTTCCGCTTGTTTAAAACTGAAGCTCTCCGAGAGTAGGTGCTGGGTGCATTTGATTTTATTTTTTAACACCAGGAGTGATTTCTCTGGGTAGCTGACTCTATCCCTCCATCAGGTTTTTGATATAAATCTTGTTTTCTGCACCCATCAAAACGCAGGTGGGTGAGAACTCTTAACTTTCTACTTTTGTTGTTGCTTCGCTTTTTTTTTTTTTTTGTTATTATCTTTCTCCTTTCTTTCTCGCTGTCTCTCTGGCTCTCTCTTTTTACAGTCTCTTTTATTCAGGTAAAACTGTAAATTTCCTAAACCTACATTGTTTCTTCTGTTGCTGCATGAAACTCACGGAATAGTTCTTTCTTTTTCTTTTTTCTTTTTTCTTTTTTCTTTTTTCTTCTTTTTTTTTTTCTTTTTTTTTTTTGTAAAAAATTTACTTAAAATCCTCGATAGGAGCAATGTAAATTTTCTGACATTCAAACCTTTTCTAGTTCACAAATCAGTCACCCTTGTCACAGTTATTGAAATTCCTCAACTTGCCACACCAGGACGGTGGAAAAAGCAGGCGGTGTCTTTGTTGCTGACCAAGCTTTTGATCGCCAGAGAAAATTTACTTACCTTCAGATGAGTGAGCAGAAAAAGAAATAACACTCCCTTTGATTTAGTTAGAAAAATGCAGACATTTGGATTCAGTGCAAACATACAACACTTGGTTGTTTTCTAGATGCAACCCTCGATTAACCTGTCTTTCCCCAGCTCAAAGTCTATTGAAAAACTGCGGATAGTTCTTTTTTGTTCTCGCTACAAAGAGCCATTGACTATATATTAAAATGATTGTTGAAAGGTATAAGTATGGTATTTAAAAGCAGAAAACCTTTGTGGCTTAATCAATTAAGCTAAGCAACATTTGTACAACATTTTAAACGATGCTTCTAAACGATGCACAAAAAAAAAAAGGAAAAAAAGAAAAAAAGGAAAGATCTCGTGAAACTTTAAAATATATAGACGACTTTGTGTGTCTATGCATATATACACTTACGTATGTGTGCGTGTACGTATGCAAAAGGGGCAAATCATTTATTTACTTGGTCGCCTGCATATTCATTAGCTCTAATTATTTTCTAGTAACGAAAACACCAAAAGCTCGCTAAGAGTCAGACTTCTTCCATTTCGCCTTTGTCCAGCCCTTCACTTGCTTCCTTTGCAGCTCAGTCCGAGCCCCTCCAATTCCTAGTGCCAAACAAAGAAACTTTAAACTCATCCTTTTTAATTAAAGACGCTGATACCCAGTCCGCAGCGCAGGTACTGGGGAATCAGACCAGCAGCGCTTCAGCGCGACCACTTTTTGAGTGAGAACTGTCTCATTGTGAAAGGTATAGAAACGTCCATTGCGCCTAGAAAACAAACAAACAACAACAAATAAACTTTGATACTCCCTGAAGGAATGCTTCGGGGCAGTTTATCTGTAGATGCTATTTGCCTGTGCTCGGTGCATGGAGATAGTTTTCAAAGCAGACGTATTATGTAATTTCCCTTGGATTTTGGGAGGCTTTACAGGTTTGGATTGGGTTGGGGTTTTTTTTTCAGAATAATGCTGGACTGAATCTACACGTTTTCATTTATTTTGCCAAATCCATTGGAAGGGATTGCAATAGCTTACAGCAACAGGTATACCCGTTCTAGGAGCGCGCCTGTGTGTAGATGTGGTCTTTAGGCGGGTGTTACATTACTTTCTGGATTTGGTGCTAAAATTAATTAAATGATAGAGTTGTTAGCGTTATTGTAAAGTCTTTAGGGCGATGGCATTAGGAGACCCAGAAAGTTAGATAGTCCAGTGCTAGCCTGCCTCCCAGTGAAGGGGGAACTCGGTGATTCCAAGTCAGTGCAAAATATAGAAGGTGGCAGACGAGAGGGTATTTTTAGGAAGCGTATCTAAATATACAGTGTAAGAGTGAGTGTAAAAAAAAAAAAAATGTTGTGGGTTGTAGAAGTTATCAAGTGGGATTTGTGGCGCGCTCTCTGCAGGAAACGAAAGCTGCTCCAGTTCAAAGCCACATGCACCAACGTGACATATAAGCCATTAAAATATCATCCTGACGGCTCATTTCTGCTTCATCATACATTCCCTAACTGCTTCCAGAAAGCAAGAAAAGAAGAAATGAAGGATGACCGCCTCGATGGAAGCGCCAANCCCCCACCCCACCCCCCTTTATTTTTGCCTGTTCAGAAATGAGGGAAAACCTTCAACAGGTCGCAGGGTAAGTGCCTGGGGGAAGGGGTGCCTGGGCAGCCCGGACAGCTGTCTAGCTCCCATCGCCTGCCCCAAGGGCTGGACGAGATTTCCCTGCCCTCAGGAGGCCCCGGCGGGAGAAGGCTTAGCCACCCCGGGAGAGAAGGGCTGGAGCCCTACGGTGAGGGGGTGCAGTGCCTCGGCTGCCCCGCGCCCACGTGAGGCCAGTCCCCGGCGGCACCTAGGCGGACGGGGGCGGACGAAGGGAGAAGACTCCGGGTGCCGTCGAGGGGGGCTCCAACTCCCTCCGTCGGGATCAGGACGCCTCTCCCGCCCGCCTGAGTCCAATGGGGGGGCCCGGCCCGGCGATTCACGCACGCAGGGCGGCGGGGATCCGCGGAGCGGAGGTGCTGCCAGCCCGGACAGCGGGAGGGCGGCGGGTCCGACTGAGGAGCGCTGATAACGGCGACCCTGTGGGGAGGCGTCCCGGGGGATAAGCTCCCCGCCCAGCGCCTCGCCCACCGCCGCGCCCGGTGCCAAGGGGGCGCACCGGGGGTGCGGAGGCTTCGGCATCGCACGCCCTCCTTTATAGGAGGGTGCAGGAACCTAGCCGGCCTCCTTCACTCCCCCACCCCCCGTGGGCAGGGCCGGGGGAGCTGCCAAAGGAGCTGGGTGCCGCCGCCAACTTCGCGCAGAGCCCGCAGAGGGGCTGAGATCGTGGTCCCGACCTTGAGGGACCGCCCCGCGCCAAGAGGCGGCTGGAGAAGGGAGGTTGCTCCCAAATACCCTCTGAGGGTGATGCCCTCGAAGGTGACCTCTGACCCGAGCCCGTCTCCATGTTCAAGCTTCGGGCACCAGCACAGAGCCGAACCGGCTGTGGACCGGTGTGTGCTCCTCGCCGATGGTCCCCGGCCCCACGCCCTACTTTTCCTTTGTCACGCACGGTCCCTCAACCCCGGGGAACCCGGCCGGGTGGAGCCCGTTTGCCTGGCTGGGTTTGGGGCTCGTTCAGCTCGGGGTCGAGGATCCATATTTCTGTACAGACACCTTTCCGGCGAGCTCTCCCTTTACCCTGCGCGGCCGCGGAAAGCACAGGTTGCGTGACAAGCTGGAGGCGGCGGGGAACACGCTGCTGCTGCACGCCCAGCTCGGCTCGCACATCCCGGGGCAACGCCGCTAAACCCCCCCAGGGACGCCGGGCTCCCGCGGGGCCGGCGGCTGCTTCCAGTCCCACTCCACCGGCCCACCTTTGGTTGATCGTAGGGGTAAATGTTTAGGGAAGGGAAGGTGGGTCCCTCCTGCGCAGGTGGCAGCCCCTCGCAACCCCAGCTCCAGCGTGAGACTCGGGGGGAACTGGCATCCCCCACCGGAGCCCCGGGGCTCGTCCCGGCCGAGATCTGACCATCTCGGGCACTGAGACATCCTCACCTTTCTGCTCCACCAGTGGGACTGTCTAGATAAGAAAGTTGTGCGAGGTCGGTTCAGAATATTAGCCAGTATATACTCAGAAGCTCACAACTCTTTTGTCTTTAGTTTTTGTCATCTGGTAATCATTTGATATATTAAATGCAGCGAATATTTTATTTTATTTATTTTTTTTGTCCAGTTTCAAAAAGTTTTGGCGAACGCTTAGGAACTGAGCACTTCTCCAGCCTCCCATCCTAACCAATAAAGCAAAACTCCTGCAAACCTCTCGCTAGAGGGGCAGTGTTTGCTGCTCTAACTTGATAGAAGTGTGAGGATGAATGGATGTTGACTAGAAAATATAATTCCTAAGGGAGTCCTCTAGGGTTTTTTTATTTCGGCAGTAATTTTCATCACAGCGGTGAAAATACTGAGGACATCAAATTATTTGTGATAGAGTATGACTGTGATACACTGATGAAGTTTCATAATTAATATCATCAATTATTTGCATTAGTATAGATTTTTATTTACAAACCCTGGAGTCCCTATAATAATAGAAGCAAGAGTAATAGTAATAATCTCACTTGAAGTAACTGATTTCAGATTCTAGTGTGCTTTTCTGTATAAAAAAAAAAAAAAAAAAGGAAAAAAACCAGCAAGAACAAAAAACACCAAAAAACCCTGAGAATGTCAAAGATATATGCAAANCCATCGCCTGCCCCAAGGGCTGGACGAGATTTCCCTGCCCTCAGGAGGCCCCGGCGGGAGAAGGCTTAGCCACCCCGGGAGAGAAGGGCTGGAGCCCTACGGTGAGGGGGTGCAGTGCCTCGGCTGCCCCGCGCCCACGTGAGGCCAGTCCCCGGCGGCACCTAGGCGGACGGGGGCGGACGAAGGGAGAAGACTCCGGGTGCCGTCGAGGGGGGCTCCAACTCCCTCCGTCGGGATCAGGACGCCTCTCCCGCCCGCCTGAGTCCAATGGGGGGGCCCGGCCCGGCGATTCACGCACGCAGGGCGGCGGGGATCCGCGGAGCGGAGGTGCTGCCAGCCCGGACAGCGGGAGGGCGGCGGGTCCGACTGAGGAGCGCTGATAACGGCGACCCTGTGGGGAGGCGTCCCGGGGGATAAGCTCCCCGCCCAGCGCCTCGCCCACCGCCGCGCCCGGTGCCAAGGGGGCGCACCGGGGGTGCGGAGGCTTCGGCATCGCACGCCCTCCTTTATAGGAGGGTGCAGGAACCTAGCCGGCCTCCTTCACTCCCCCACCCCCCGTGGGCAGGGCCGGGGGAGCTGCCAAAGGAGCTGGGTGCCGCCGCCAACTTCGCGCAGAGCCCGCAGAGGGGCTGAGATCGTGGTCCCGACCTTGAGGGACCGCCCCGCGCCAAGAGGCGGCTGGAGAAGGGAGGTTGCTCCCAAATACCCTCTGAGGGTGATGCCCTCGAAGGTGACCTCTGACCCGAGCCCGTCTCCATGTTCAAGCTTCGGGCACCAGCACAGAGCCGAACCGGCTGTGGACCGGTGTGTGCTCCTCGCCGATGGTCCCCGGCCCCACGCCCTACTTTTCCTTTGTCACGCACGGTCCCTCAACCCCGGGGAACCCGGCCGGGTGGAGCCCGTTTGCCTGGCTGGGTTTGGGGCTCGTTCAGCTCGGGGTCGAGGATCCATATTTCTGTACAGACACCTTTCCGGCGAGCTCTCCCTTTACCCTGCGCGGCCGCGGAAAGCACAGGTTGCGTGACAAGCTGGAGGCGGCGGGGAACACGCTGCTGCTGCACGCCCAGCTCGGCTCGCACATCCCGGGGCAACGCCGCTAAACCCCCCCAGGGACGCCGGGCTCCCGCGGGGCCGGCGGCTGCTTCCAGTCCCACTCCACCGGCCCACCTTTGGTTGATCGTAGGGGTAAATGTTTAGGGAAGGGAAGGTGGGTCCCTCCTGCGCAGGTGGCAGCCCCTCGCAACCCCAGCTCCAGCGTGAGACTCGGGGGGAACTGGCATCCCCCACCGGAGCCCCGGGGCTCGTCCCGGCCGAGATCTGACCATCTCGGGCACTGAGACATCCTCACCTTTCTGCTCCACCAGTGGGACTGTCTAGATAAGAAAGTTGTGCGAGGTCGGTTCAGAATATTAGCCAGTATATACTCAGAAGCTCACAACTCTTTTGTCTTTAGTTTTTGTCATCTGGTAATCATTTGATATATTAAATGCAGCGAATATTTTATTTATTTATTTTTTTTGTCCAGTTTCAAAAAGTTTTGGCGAACGCTTAGGAACTGAGCACTTCTCCAGCCTCCCATCCTAACCAATAAAGCAAAACTCCTGCAAACCTCTCGCTAGAGGGGCAGTGTTTGCTGCTCTAACTTGATAGAAGTGTGAGGATGAATGGATGTTGACTAGAAAATATAATTCCTAAGGGAGTCCTCTAGGGTTTTTTTATTTCGGCAGTAATTTTCATCACAGCGGTGAAAATACTGAGGACATCAAATTATTTGTGATAGAGTATGACTGTGATACACTGATGAAGTTTCATAATTAATATCATCAATTATTGTTTAGACACTGCATCAAACCTCTGATCTGCTCTCAGGGTTATTGCTGCCGCTCAGGAAAAAAAAAAAAAAAAAGCAAAAAAAAAAAGAGCTGTGCAAAGTTCTGCCTGCGGTAGTGGCAGTGCTCTGCCTTGCAGAGTGCAAAGAGCAAGCTGAAAATTATAGGCAGGGAGAAGTGCCAGGGTGGTACTATACTAATCCTTGCTGAGACAACAACTTGCGTTGGAGGCTCGCAGAGAGTCCGAAATTTAATTTGGAGTGGGAAGGATCTGTAAACAATATAGTCGAGTTGGTAAAAGCCTGCCTTACAATAGTCTGCCAGAAGGTGAATGTCAGATCAAAGAAGAACTGAAAAGATGTCCTTTCATATTTTTTTTTCCCCTAAATCAGCCATGGAAACTTCATGACTCCATAAAACATGTGCTGCTTTGCTGGGGAGACAGCCTCCAGTTTCCCCTCGGAGAAAGCTTCTCTTCCCCCATCCTCGCTGTTTAACTCTTGTTTTGTTTGGTTTTTTTCTTTTCTTTTTGAATCCATGAAGACTTAGTCATATGCCGCCATATTCATTTCATATCACACACAAATGGTTTTGCTCTTAACTTTCCACCTCTCTCCCTAAACAGGAACAAAGTCAGGAAATGAAGCACAAGACTCCCCTTGTAATGAGGAAAAGAAAACGACTTTACAGAAACATCCTGGAAAAGTCAAGTAAGTTAAAATATGTCCTTTTTTACGTTCAAAGGAGGCAATATTTTTTTCGGCTTAGTGTTTAATGTACTTGCATAAACACAAATCAGTGACACAACTCCCCACCAGCAGCTGCCTAATCCTGCTCAATGCCTATTCATTTGGAGGTTCTAGAATTAATATTTGACGACTCTCTCATTGAAACAACAACCCCTGACCCCATGTGATTGCACTGTCACATTATTCTATGACATATTCATCTTGAATTCATTTACGGACGATTTGATTGGAATGAGGTTTGACATGTATTGGATCCTATTAAAGAAGAAGACTTTGATCTTGTTGATGGGGTTTACATGATATGTATCATCTTTACCAGGGATACCAGGCTTCCACAATGTGGTGTCTAAGTAGTTAGTGACTGACAGCTTATCTGACAGGAATACCTTAATCTTGAGGTACTGAATGAAATATTCTATTTAAAATAAGCATATGATTTGCTTGTCTTAGGGTAGCTCTAGGTCACAAAAAGTGAGAGGCAATCCTAAGCACAAGCCGTTGCTCGGCTCGTAGCTGAGTTCCTATTGTCCGGGATCCCTGAAATGAAGAAGTCTCCGGAATGGGGATGGGGTGTGGGAGTAAGAAGCGAAGTCAGAGTGTGCTCCCAAGCCATTCGGTACCTTCTCCTCTCCGAGGAGATGCTGGGTTTACCTAAAGGCTTTCTTGGACCACCTATTCCTAAACAGCAGTGCCTTCTGCCGGGGCAGACAGGGACTCAGTCTCCGGTCCTTTGCCTGCCCCTGTGTCACACGCTGCCTCTCTCATTCCTTCCCGTCCAATGCGAGTTTGAGGGATAAGAAAATGTTCAGAGTGACTTCTTGCTTCGGTCTGTTTGTATTTCTCGCAATTTTCCCTTTCTCACAGTAAATATTAGGGGTTTTTTTCAGATGAAAGAGTTTCCCTCCTCTCAAACGAGAGTTGAAGCCAAAAGATAACCCCTGAAATGTACTGACTGGAAAGTTCAGGGCATCCCGTCCCGTTTCAGCTCTCGGGCATGTCTGTTAAGGTTTTAGCTGTTTTGTCGAGAAGGAAAGTTTCCGCTGAGGCAGGACTGGGAGAGCGCAGGAGCAAGTAAAGGTCAGATTTTACCTCCCCGATGCTTTCCGGGGCAGGTGCTGTTGCTTGCGCTGAGCACGACTCTAAGTGGGAGCAGGATTTGGCCTCAAGTCAAACAGCACATTTGGTTTTCTGGGGCTTTGCACCTCACCACAGCAAACCCTGCCTTCGGCAAAGGTAGAAATATGGATAAGCACCTTTCTGCATACGTAGATTCCTACCAAAATTAAACAAGGTAAAGTGAGGTGGATTTGTAAAGCCGTCTAGCAACTGAGGCTCTCCCTATCCCCAGAGGTTACCACAAACGGGTGCGCGGCTCATTCTCCAACCCGTAGGCCACGGCAGCCGCTCGGCGAGGGGCAGGAGGGTTGGGGCTGCCTGTTTCGGTCGGCAACCCCAAGGTGAGGGCAGGCCGAGCTCTGGGTCTTGCACGGCGGGGCAAACAACAGGGAGGCATCTCTGCCCCAACTCTTAGGGCACAGCCTAGTGCTGCTGCTTTCTCCCGGTGCTGCCTCGGCCACTTAGCTTCCTCCCCGAGAGAGCCAGGTCGAGGGCACTGTCGGACGGGATAAGAGGAAAAGTGCTTGTGACCCCTCTTTCCAACGTATTACCTCTCCAGAACAGCCTTCCAGCACAGATGGGCTTTGGAGATGGGGACTGCGATGAGGTTGCTGAAACACAGTAGCCCCTAGAAAATTTGTACTCGGGATCAAGCTGCCCATCTATTCTTCATGTGTCTCTCAAGACAACACTGTCATCCCTCTAAACTTCACTTCCTCTAAGATCTATTCTATAGATCTTCTAAAAATAGTATCCTATGGACCTGCCCTGACGTGTGTCAGCTGAGGATGTTTCTGTTCTGCTTCTTAAACAGTCTTGGTTTCTCCCTGGAAAAGTTCCAGGTTCAGCCAGCTCGTAAGTCCCGAGGGTAGTCTAGAAGGGGATGCCTTTACTGTAGCCAGGTAAATCGGAAATTAAATCATAATAAAAGGAAAGAGGGGAAAATCCATGCGCAAGCTGATGTTGACACATTTGAGACTTTGCCCGGTTTATCTGGTCAAACACAGCTCAGGTCGCTGCCAAGAAGCAGGAGACCTCGGTCACCTCTCGAGTGGCAGCCGTGCAAGCTCAAGCTGCCAAAGGGCTGCGCAGACAGGCATTCAAGTTTTCAAACATTCTGGGAGATGCGCGGAGCACGGCCAGGTCTGGCCCCGCTCCCCTCCTCTTTCCCGTTTCTCCGCCTCCCCACAGTCATNCCGCTCCCCCCCCCGCATGCAACCAGGACTCACACCAACTTCACCTAACAGTGAGGGACACCGAGGGCCAGGTTCTCCTGCATTGCCTGGAAAAGGAAGTGATAGAGCGCCCTGAGTGAGGGGTGAGCTGAGAGCCATGAGTGTCTGACGAGAAACCATCACAATATTTTAAATGAGCTTAGGGAAAACCGGTTATGACATTTTTTTAAATTGGTAAACTGTTCCAGATGTGTCCTCCCTTGGCTTTCTCCCTCCAATTGATGGATAACAAGTATGTAGAGATGCAGTGTTTTAAGGAGGTATGAGGAAAGCAGCTTTATTTGGAATTCACACTCTCAGTACATTTGTAAGTAACAGATTCATACTTCCTAACGTTTGTCTCTTCTGTGCACTCCTATTGAGCTGGTCATGAATAGGACTGTCAAATCCATTTCGTAGAGCAAGTAGACTTGAAAGTTGAGATATTGTGAGGATGATGTGTGGTTTAAAATGCCTGCATAAACATGTTATGTAAGGATGGAGAGCTAATTGCATCATTTGTCACTTCTCATCATCTCCACTCAGAAAGATGATACAAGAGGGTGTATCTATAGGTAGCTACCTGAGTAGCAATAGTTACAGGGTTTATGGTGAAATCCAAGCAGAGCCAAAATACGTAACTGCAGACAGTATGGGGAAGCTGTGACAAAAAGTCCCCTGTGTGGTTATGGATGTCTTACACTTTCATCTTACCATTTCTGATCATTGGCTGGTAGCTTCTATTATGAGAGTAGCTGGGTTAACGTTGACAAACAGCTTCTTGCTTTACTACTTAACCTAATCGCCGATACTGTTAAATTTTTATGGAGATGCAAAATTACATGCTGGGAGCTTTACCTGGTGTGCATGCGGCAAAATATCCACCGGCAAGTTAAGAGCAGGTCAATGTATTAAAATGCTGGGAGTTTGATGGGATGGATAGAGAATTAATTGTTGCTATATTTCGTAAGACTCTGCGTTTATTGGTGGAGTAATTTTTATGTCAGTATCCGAGTTCTGTGGTAATACGGTGGGAAGATATTTACAGCTGTGTTTTTTTCTTTCTTGAAGCAAAATAATCTTTTCCCATGTTTCATTTACTTTTTTTTTTTTTCTTTAAGTTCACAATCCCCTTCTTAGAAACTTAAGCAGATGCTTTCTTCTTTGCTGAAGCCCTAAGCTTTTCTAAACATATAAGGCCTCAGTGTATAAAGCTAAAACCCTAACCTACACTTTCATCACTAGCACGCAAACCCTGCAGATCGTGTTATTTCCTTCAGGTGAGGAACATCAGAAGTGAGTCCGTTATGAATGTTTTGCAATGCTTTTCCTGCACGCCAAGGATGGGGATTTTATGTGGAACTACCCTGTAAGCGTGCGTGAGAGAGAAAGGGAGAGAGACTCCCTCTTCTGGGTTAAACACTCAGATTCAGTCTGAACATCACGATTTCTCGCATTCCTCCGGCAGCCAACAACCAGATAGCTGCTAAAACTTGTCAAAAGAGGAGAAGGGGACGGGGAGGCTTCCAGAAATCTTTTGTCAGGGCTCAGGCAACGGTACAATAGCCCGAGTACCAGGCCAAACACGTACGCCGGGCAAGCGAACTGGCGGTGCGGTTCCAACTGCTCGTTTTGCCGGGGAAGGACCCTTTCCTCGCGCTATCAACAAGTGTCAGGGACCCGCACGCTGGCCCGGGTCCGCTCCGGCGGGCGGCGTGGGGATTACTTCGCCTCCCGCGGCTCCGGCCGGGTAGCGAGGCTCGGCGGAGCTGCCGGCGGTCTCCCAGGGGAGTAAACCCCGCGGGCTGCCCCCCACCGCGGTGCAGGGTAGTGAGAAAGGACAAAGGCCGGGGCAGGCTGCCGGGACGCTCCCAACCGAGATCCCCCCCGCCCTCCTTGGCTTTGTTCCCCCACGGACGCGGCTCGGCGGAGGAAGTTCGGCAATGGTCCGGCGGCGGGCTTCGCAGCGCGGCTCGGGAGAACGACCCGGTCAGGGCCTCTCTCCGCCGGGTCGGGCTGCGGCCGCGGACTTCGCTGTGCCCCGGGGCCGGGCCAAGGACCTCCGGCGGGGCGGAAGGAGGGGGGAGGCGGGGGAA
>VYZU01001000.1:0-16965 GCA_013401355.1 Ceyx cyanopectus | reverse complement strand
TTTCCTGCCCAGAGCTACTTACAGTGATGGAAAACTCAAAGCCCCCCCCAAACCATGTGCTGGCAACCAGGGCACTCAGATCACGGTAGGTTTGCTCTGGTCCCTTTTTGGTTCTCCAGGATCCCCTTCTAGAATATTCCTCAAATGATGACCTTGGGTGGGTTTTGTTGAGCCTCTGTAGACTAAAATATTCTTGGAAATTATTTTTTTTAGCATCTATGAAGATGGATTTAGATTCATTCTGTACTAAGGTTTATCCAAATGGTTGTTAATGGAAATCTCGTTATCTCTTTTTTTATTCTCTGGAGGTTGAAGATCTTTTCTACAATGTCAACACAAGGAGGAAAGCTTTAAAAAACCCAAATGAAGAATATGCAAAAATACTGGAAGTTGTTGGCAGGTGAGTGGAGATGGGAGGCTCCAGTGAGTCCTGCTGGGGCTCTGGGGGCTCTCAGAGGGCCTGCTCTGGGTGTGCTTGGGGTCATTTGTTGTTGTTGGTTTGTTTTTGGCTACTTTAATAAGGATTCCAGACAAAAACTGAATTATCTGAGTGAACTTGGGCTGAATAGAAGCCAAGTCAAAGCTGTGCAGGAGCATCAAGGTTTGGCTGGATATGAAAGAGCCAAAGGCCAGTCACTGGAGCTACCAGATATTCCTTTCCTGGGTCTCTGCCTTGCATCTTTGGCCACGTGGAGAGGCTCTGCAAGCAGGAATCTACCCCACTTAACCAAAATCCCTGCTTTTTGCTGGACTGGGTGTGTGAGCTGCCTCCCCAGATGAGTGTTTACTGTCCAGGCAGACTCCAGTCAGGAGGTGAAGGTTGGATGTGTGCTCCTAAAGGTCTTTTCCAACCTAAATGACTCTGTGCAGGGTCAGGTCCCTCAGCCCAAGCTGAAGTCTGGCTGAGTTACAGGTTTCCAGCCTTTTGGTTTGGATTTTCTCTTTCATTTTGGCTTTATTCCTCTTTTTATAGCTCCTTAGTCTCCAACAGCTCAATTTGGCTGAAATCCCATTGCTGGGTGACAGAAAATGAAATGACTTGCCCCCATCACAAGCTGGTTTTTGGCACTTGGGGAAAAGAACAACTTTTATTTTAACATAATAACTGTTATTACCTATTTTTATTTACCTTACCTGTTTTTCAGGTATGCCATCCATAACTCAGGCATCAGCTTTTCAGTTAAGAAGGTATGTAAATCAAGCCTGTGCCTCTGTCTATAGACACAGGGGGTGAGTGTGTACATGGATAGATCTATACAATCTTAAAATGCCAGAAAATTTGCACTGCATCCTTTTGTGCAGAAAGATTTTCCTTGTGCTGCAGTATTGACTGTACAATGATGCAGTTTGGAGAGAGAACATGAGAGTTACAAGTAAATGAGACCAAAATATTTGTGTCAGGAGTTTGGAACTTTTCTGTGGTTGCTAATTACTGGATGAAAGAGAATGGGGTGTGAAGCACCTGAATTCTGTGATAGTTATTTACTGACCTGCTTCTATCCCTCACTTTCAGAGCTGGAGTTAGACCCTGCCTGGGTCTGATGTGATCTAGCAAACCCCATTTACCAGCTGCACTATTTTCTGAAGCCAAACCAGTGAACAATGATCCAGAACATGAAAATGCTCTTCTGTCCCCTGTTTTTATCTTCAGAAATGTTTGAATCTAGATCTGTGAACTGACTGATCCTTGTTTCTGCTCCTCAGCAAGGTGACACTGTGTCAGATGTTAGAACCTTATCCAATGCCTCCACAGTGGACAACATCAGGTCCATCTTTGGGAATACTGTTAGCAGGTGTGGTGATGTCCAGTTTCCTTCTGACACCAAGCTTTCCAGGGAATCTCCCTCCCTTTTCTCTCTATTCAGCACAGCAGAGCAGAGAGGTTGGTCAGGGAGGAGGTGTGCAGGGCTGTGGGTGTTTCTCTGCTCTGCATTTGGGTTTACCTTCTGCTAATGCTCATTTGCTAACTTTTTCTTTTCATTTGTATTATTCTGAATAGTCCATCTTAACCTAAATGTTTTGATAATACCTTTTCAAGTGAAAGTTGCTCCTTTAGCCACTTTAAGCTGGGTTTTAGTCTCACTTATTGTATTGACTTAAAAAGTGAACAGAATGTTCAACTTTCAATGTTTTCAGAACATTCAAACAAGGAATGTTTGAACTTCCAATGAATTCTCATGTTTTAGCTCAGCAAGTAGAATACTGAAGAGTATCTGGCTGTTTGTGGGTACATTTGGTGTGTGTTTCTGTCCAACTGCCAATAGGGAACTGATAGAAGTGGGCTGTGAAGATGCAAGTCTGGCCTTTAAGATGAAAGGTTACATCACCAATGCAAACTACTCTGTGAAGAAATGTGTATTTCTGCTCTTCATAAACAGTAAGTTAAAAAAAAAAGGGCCACATTTCACACAGTCACACGTTGCTTACATAAGAAATGTAAAGAACAGAACTTCCTGAAGAACTCCAGAATGGATCACCATTCAGAAGGACTTCTGAAGAGTAAGCACTGCAGTTAATTGTAGATCTTGAGGTGGTTTTCTGTTTGTCATGTGCAAAACATGACAAAACATGACTGTGGAAAGCAGCTAAGACTGGGCTTAAGGAAACTAAAACATCCACTCCAAGCATAACCCTTCTCTACAAAGTTCACCCCTAAAGCGCATCCCTCAAACCCACATCCAAACCACCCTGAACACCCCCAGGGACTCAACCCCCTCCCTGGGCAGCCTGTGCCAGGCTCTGGCTGCTCCTGCACTGAACCATTTTTCCCTGATGCCCAGTGTAAGCCTTCCCTGGTGCAGCTGGCTGATCCCAGGGGGCTGTGCACCTACTCTGCTCTGTTCCAGACCGCCTGGTGGAGTCGGCGGCGCTGCGGAAAGCCATCGAGACTGTCTTTGCTGCCTACCTGCCAAAAGGCACACACCCCTTCCTGTACCTCAGGTGAAGTCCTAGGAAGAAGCAGCAGCAGCCTTGGAGTAGGATCTCCTAGGATACAGTGAGGGGGAGGAGGGTTAGAAGTAGTGTTGAGAATTGCACTCAGCTCATGCATTGCCAGACAGATCGTTCCAGCACGTTACAGAAGCCTTAAGATGACTTAAGAGTGTCTAATTCCAGCTTAAATCCTTTTGTGTTAAGAGACCAAGTAAAAGATTTTGCTAAAAGCTGGGTTTGTGAAGAGCTTGGCTTGAGTAAACTCATGTGTGTGAGTTTGGAATAGATTTCCCTGGAGGAATTCTGAGTGACACCATCTGTGGTGTACCCTCAGCAGGTTTCAGGACCATGAAGTAATAGACCCAAGCCTGACAGACTGCACTGAACTAATCTGTGCCTCTCTGCCATCCATGGGGAATTTTAGGTGTATTTCTTCTCCCACATGTTTCTTCCAGCCTGGAAATAGCCCCCCAGAATGTGGATGTGAACGTGCATCCCACAAAACACGAGGTCCACTTCCTTCATGAGGACAGTATCCTGGAGCGTGTCCAGCAGCACGTGGAGAGCAAGTTACTGGGCTCCAATTCTTCCAGGATGTACTTCACTCAGGTGAGAGGCTGCAGCACTGAGCTGTTGTGGGGATGCTCACAGTGCAACCTGTGCAGGGATGGACACTTGAGATCTTTGCTTTGCTTCACAGCTATGTTTTAATATTGCAGTGTTAAGAATGAGATGGAAGAGGAGAAAAACTGTATCAAATCTCTTTAAATACCTTAATGCTCCTGCCCTCCAGCAGATCAACACCCCCACACAGTTTGGTGTGGTCTGCAAGATGGCAACACTCTCTGTGCCCTGCTGAAGCCCCTGACCCTGTGCTTGTAGGCTGTGCCAGTTCCTTACCTCTGAGCAGTACACTGGTGGGAGAAGCAGGGCTGATCTTTGCCTCCTCTTTTTCTTCTTGGTGCTGACTCTCTTCTCCTTGCTTCCCTGTCCCCGAGCAGACGTTGCTTCCAGGGCCTGACTGCTCCTCCAGCTCGGTGGTGAAACCAGCAGCAGGTTCCTCTGCAGCCAGCAAGGCAGCAGGGGACAAAGTCTACCCCCACCAGCTGGTCCGCACCGACTCCCGGGAGCAGAAGCTGGATGCTTTCCTCCAGCCAGCAAACAACCCCCGCAGCACAGGCCCCGGGGGAGAGGCAGCAGAGGCTCCTGGGGGTCCTGAGGAGGGGGTGCTGAGGCCCCAGGATGCTGAGATGGAAGATGCCAGTGCTGCAGCTGATCCTCAGGCTGGAGTGCTGCCCGGGGGGCCCGGCGAGGGCGGGCGCTCCTCTCCTCACACAGAACCTCCTCAGTAAGTCTGCCCTGGCCTGAGGCCCTGCAGGGATGTTTAGATCATGGTCTGACCCTGAAATATTTTTCCTCCTTGAATTCTGCTTTTTCAGAAGGAAAAAAATATTCTAGAATTGCTTCTCATGGCATTTTATGGAGGGGTGAGCTGTGAACTGGACACTGCACAACTTGGCAGATGCTGGAAGTGGAGTGGGATGTGTGTGTGCACTGGAAGGCAGGGAGCAGGGTGATAACTGCAGAGCTGTAGGGAGGTCACACTGGTCTGTCTCTCTCTGGAGGCCCTCCTTGGGTGGGAGGAGACAATCTCCATCACTGAGTTCTGCAGATGTAAAGATAAAAGTGCTGTGAACTTTGTCTAGCTCCTGTGGGAAAGCCTGGACTGTTCTGAGGGAATGTTTTCCCCCCCCCAGTATTACAGGATAATGCTCATGAAAAACACCATGAAATACCAACATGTTTTGGTGTGTCCTTTAGAGCCCAGTGCACTTGGTGCTTGAACAAGAGTTGCCTGGTGTGAGTGGTGGTAGAGAGCTGTAGATTGTCTTGTGCAACACCTCTTCCTAACAGATGGGGCCTCAGAAGTCAAATGAAAGAGTCACTCCTCCTGAGCAGCTCTGGGGTAACACACAGCAAGGGAGTTCAGCATCCCAGCTCCTGGTGGGTTTGGCCTCAACAGGAGAACTGAACAGAATTCCTTTTGTTTTGAGCTTGCAGGAAGAGACCAAGGGAATACACAGACATAGAGATGGAGCAGGATGAGAGCAGCAGGGACCTGACTGCTGCCTGCACCCCTAGGAGGAGAATCATCAACTTGACCAGTGTGTTAACTCTGCAGGAGGAGATCAGGAGCCAGGCCCACACACGTAAGCAAGGCTTTTGCTTCTCAGCTGTAATTCCACCAACTGAACAAGTGTTGGAACTGCTGAGGAGAAAGAGATTTAGCAGGAGGCCCTGTAAGCTCTTGGTGCTGCTAAGGGAGCTTTAACACAAGTGTTTGTTGAGTCCAAATGTTGAACAGGCAGCTGAGGCACCAAGGCACCCTGGAGGATTGGTTTAAAAACATCCCTCTTGGGTGATAAAACTCCATCCACGTTCTATTTTCCAACCAAAAAAAGTTTTGCATCCACTTGGGTACTTCTGAGCCAGTAATTCCAGATCTGACTGCCACTGTTTAAAAGCTGAAATCCAAGAGCTGTCCCTCAGCCATGCAATGTCCAAAGCTGCCTCAAAATACATGGCAGAGCTGGGCTGATGTTGTGTCTTGATTCCACACATGTGTAATACCTCCAAGAAATACTCCTGAAGAGTCAAACACAGAGCTTATGATGATTTTTTTTTTTTTTTAATCTGCATTTGTAGCTTCACTGCTCTCTGTTAAAGCCAGTTATTTCTATTTCCATGCATATAATTCCTGGCTATTTCCATGGGTGGATAGCTTGTGGTGCAGACAGGGACTGAGCAGCCATGTGGAATGCTACAGAGACACAAACCACTCAACTCATAAATCAGGGCAGGGTTGCAAATATTAAATGCTTCCTTTTGTTCCCAATTGTTTCAGGTCTTCAGGAGATGCTCCATGATCACTCCTTTGTTGGCTGTGTCAGTCCTCAGTGGGCTCTGGCCCAGTATCAGACAAAACTCTATCTTCTCAACACAACAAAACTCAGGTAAAGGAGCCACTTCATTCATTAGCAATCAAAACAAGCAGCAAGAACCCAGCTAATCAGAAGCAAATGACAGGAAAACCGTCATTGTTTTCCTGCTGCCTATCCAAAAAGGTGTGAGGCTCAATGGTTCAGACCATTGGCAATGAGCCTGGCACAGAGGGAGAGGTTGCAGGGAAGTGGTGTAATGAAAATGGCAGCTCTTGTGGTGTTTGCCCAGAGGCTGGGGAGAGGAAAGCACTGGATTTGCTTTGGGATTGTCTCCAGCACACCAGAGAAAGATGAGAAAGTGCAGAAGCTTCCAAAAAGTCCTGTAAAAAGGTGCTCTCCAGCTGGGTTGTCCATTCAGTGTGGCTGGTGATGTTGGGAACCAAGAAAGATTTAATTGTAAACATCCAGCTAGTGCATGTGAATCTGGAACTGTTAATCAAAGGAAGATTTCTCTTAGCATGATTGGATACTGATTACTTTCCCCTCTTAATTATGGTAACTTGGAGATACATGGGCCATATAACTAACTTTTGTACTTCACTTTAGCCAAGAACTCTTCTATCAGATACTTATTTATGACTTTGCAAACTTTGGAGTCTTAAGGCTGTCTGTAAGTATAATTTTACATTATATCCTTGATATAAAGATGATTAACTCACAGTAAGCCTGTCCTTTCTGACAACTGTACAGTTTTCCAGGCTGGTTTTTTGTCCCTCATAAGAGTGATGCTGAGAAGGCAGAGAACTGTCAGTCAGTTTTGTAGCCAGTACTGGCACTTGTCATCCTGCCTGCTGGTTATTAGCATCACTTGTAGGTAATCCAAGTCTTGGGGTTGTTCCAGTGGGACAAATAGTTTGTTTCAGTACAGAATCTGTCAGAAACAGCTGATTGCCAGCACTGCTGCTGTAAATAAGCCAGGCAGAAGTGTGTGCAGGCCAGAAATGCTGCATTATTAGTTCACATGTGAAGGAAGAAGCTCTAGATTGCCACCAGAGTGTGTCTGATCATTAACAACTGTTGCCTTCTGCTGTTTGCAGGAGCCAGCTCCTTTATATGAGCTTTCAATGCTTGCTTTAGAGGACCCTGAAAGTGGCTGGACAGAAGAAGATGGCCCAAAAGAAGGGCT
Source organism: Ceyx cyanopectus (assembly GCA_013401355.1). NCBI lineage: Eukaryota > Metazoa > Chordata > Aves > Coraciiformes > Alcedinidae > Ceyx > Ceyx cyanopectus. Next base: position 9,906 of record VYZU01001000.1, on the reverse strand, counting down.
TGCTGAGTACATTGTGGAGTTCCTGAAAAAGAAAACTGAAATGCTGCAGGATTATTTTTCTCTGGAAATTGATGAGGTGACTGCTGTTATTATTTCTGACAGCCTGGTGGACTTGGTAGTGCTGGCTTAGACTGGGCTTGATGATTTTAAATGTGTTTTTTCCAACCTAAATAACTCTGTGATTCTACATGTTGGTAAAAGACAACCAGTTGTTTGCAGCACCCAGGATCTCTTCTGCTTGCTGTTACTGAACCAACACACTTGCTTTGCAGGAAGGAAACCTTACTGGGCTCCCTCTTCTGCTGGACAACTACGTGCCCCCCCTGGAAGGCCTGCCAATGTTTGTGCTTCGCCTGGCCACAGAGGTGGGTGCTCTCCAGCCAGGATTAGCCCCAAGTCCCTCTTTCCTCCAAAGTCAAGTGATTCAAAGGAATACCCCCCACACTTCTGCTGGGGTTCCTGCTGAGCTGCTTTCCCACCTGCTGGTTTGAGCAGAACATGTGTTTGTTTATTGGGAAGTTCCCATTTAAGTGCAAAAATGGCCATGCCATTATGCTGGCTTTTCCAGATGACTTTCTCAAGCCTGACTGCTGCCTAAATTCTAGCCAATGACTTATTTTTCTGTTAACAGGTAAACTGGGATGAAGAAAAAGAGTGTTTTGAAAGCCTGAGTAAAGAGCTGGCAATGTTCTACTCCATTAGAAAGCAATATATTCTAGATGAAGCCAACCTGACAAGCTCTCAGGTAGAAGAATGTGTAACTAGTTGTACAAACAACTAACCCCACAAAAAACTTTCTTTCTCAGCAGCCTCAACTCTGCATTCAGTGAAGAGAATCAAGTAGCAGTGGGACAAGATTCTGAAAGAATGTGACAAACTTTCTGAAATATTCTACTTCAGAGAACTTTTGAGCATGGCAGTGTGCTTAATATTAATACATAAAGGTCTTTAATTTCTGAGTTTGGGATGTGTTTTTAACCTGCTGAGCTATGATGAAGTTCTACAGCAGAATAAGTGTATAATAATAATAATACATATTATATAATAATATAATAAGCATACTAATTAAAGCAGACTAATTTTAAGTATCTGCTTCATCTCTGGAAAGTCACCTGCAGAATGAGCCAGCTTAACTAAAAGATTAAAAGGAATGTGCAGAATGTATAATCACTGTAGTCTTACCTCATGTTTCTTAAGCAGTGCTTAAGAGAATTTAAAAAAAAAAAAAGTAATTTCAGTGTAATTAGTGCCTTTTTTTTTTCCCCCCCTGTGTTTCAGACTGAAGATTCTGACTCTGGTTCCACTCCCTGGAAGTGGACTGTGGAACACGTGCTTTACAAAGCTTTTAGGACTCACCTTGCACCTCCTCAGCACTTTGCAGAAGATGGGAACATTTTGCAGCTTGCTAACCTGCCTGACCTGTATAAAGTTTTTGAGAGATGTTGATTTGTTACAGACTGCTGCAGATCTGAAAACTGCATGTTACATTCTGGTTTCAGTAGCAGAGGCTAAAGCTGGAATCTTGATGGAGGAAAAAAGAAGGGATTTGATATCATATGAACATGATCTAATAAATGGTCTATTTGCCTTCTGTTGCTCAAATTAAAGAATGAATTATTTTAGCTGTCTAAACCCAACTGAAGGTCCTAAAAGAGTCTCCAGGTGTGCTCTGAATTTCAGTATGAAGCAATATGCTAATAGAATACTTATACCAAAGAAAATTAATTATTGTGAGAGGAGACAGAGCTTAACTTGAGTGCTGGGAGAGATCCTGACACCCAGTACCTTAGCCCCCAGGCTCAGGCAGCCACACTCAGGGTCATCTGCCATAAGGTCCTTCCTTCCAATTAAAGCAATCCCATGTTTGTTTATTTCCAAAGTCTTCTGGGCCTGGTTGTGGGGTTGCCTGAGGAGAGGAGGAAGATGCTGATGAAGAGACAGCCTAAGCTGTTAGTCCTACACTTACTTATGGAACTGTGAGAATTCAAGGCTTGATGGCACCTCAAGTCACACAATTCTGGAGGTATCCTCAAAACATCTGCTTCAGTGTGGCTCTGCCAGACCTCCACAGTCACACTCTCAGCTCAATCTCTTCCTCCCCCTTCCCCTTGTACTGCCCCCAGAGGGTTTTAATTGAGTGGTGTAGCCTTGACTTCAACAGGCCAATTCAACAACACAAACTGTACTTAAGACACCTAAATCAAACCAGCAACTGACTTCAGTGGATAAAGCAACACAATATCATACCCACATTTTGACATTTTTATTTTAGAAAGTGAACATGACCATTAAAAAAAAAAAAAAGAAAATGCATGGAGTTAAAAAACCAACCAACCAAACATAAAACTAATGACAAATTTGCAAGAACATAAAAGAAGTCTACCTAGTGAGTCCAAACAATCATTAGACTTCTACCACAGAGAAGTTTTACTTCATTATATTACCAGTCTCTTGATTAGATACACAAGACAACACTTTCCAGTAATTACCTAGGCATGAGAAGATCAACTTCAGGTATCCAGGAATAATAAAATACATCATGGACAAATATTTTCATACCACCTGGGAGGCAACCTAATACACACATGTCACCAAGGTACATTTTCATGAGGTATCACAGTACATGGGAACTGTTCCCTTTGCTTGCTAGGGAGTACATTCTGCCCGCAGCTCCACCAGCCTCAGGCTCTGGTGCTAGTTTTCCAAACCCCAACAAATTCCCTCAGAGATTCTCCTTCTGCAACAGATGACACAGGGCAGGGTGAAAGAAGAGCCAAGAACAGAGACCAGGAATCAGGGAGGCTGTAAAGAAAAGGGTGGCTACTTTTCCAGCACTGGAAGATTGCAAATCCAAAGCTTCAGCATCTCAAGAACATTTAACACCTCCCCCAGCTTGAGCTTTGTGATGTGTGGAGAAGTGAAGAATTCCCAAAATAAATGAAGGAATTACCAAAATAAGATCCTATCTCCTATTTAACTTTAGTAGACCACAAAATTCAATATTCTGAGGAGGGGAAATACCAAAGTAGCTTTGCCCCTGCACTCTTCAAGATGAATATATTTGACCTAAACTAGAAGGAAATCTCTTCTTAATGCTCTTGCACTGCCACCTCCAAAGAAACAGCTCTTGCTGCTTCCAAAAAAAAAGAGCTTTTACACACATGGCTCCCACTGTCCTTTCCAGGCCAGCCAAGCAAAGCTGGAGGTGTTCCATGCTGGGCTTTCAGACTCTCACAACCCTCCAGAGCAGTGTGTTCTGCTCAGAGCCCTGGGCTCAGGCTCCCCAGGTGCTGGCTCTTCAGCCTGCTTGAAGGGGGCTAAGGCAGACAGACTGGATTCAAAGATGATGAACTCCTCAGTTAGCCCACCCTTCAAATTATTTGGCAGAAAACTAAGAGAAAAATAAGAATATTCCCTTTTAGACAAAGGACTTACCTGCTTTTCCATATTTGCTATACAACTGGTTTTTCACTGTCTTGTTTTTCTTCAGAGTCTTCATCAGATCCTGCAGAGGAAGCCAAGAATGCCATCAGAGCAGTGGAGAAGGGAAGAAAAAGCAGAGTGCCACTGACATTTGCTTAACAAAAGGCAATTCAAAGCAACTACTTGCCATGAAAACATTTCCTTATTTTACATTTCTCATCTTTTGGCTGTTTCACAGTGAAGGGTGTTTTTTTAACCAGCTTTCAAACCTCAGCACTGGCATCACTCTTGACATACCCACCCTGTCACCAGTGAGCAAGTGCTTCAAGTTTTCACTAGCACACACTCAGGACAGTCCCCTCTACTTCTGCTCAGTGCCAAGCACATTCTCCCACCTTTGGAAGACTTCTGAAGATGCTTTCAAAGCACTAACACTGCTCTAGAAGTTAGTGATTTATTTATCTGGCAAGAGATCACCTCAGTCTAAGCCAGAAATCAAACAGCTCCACCTGCCTCTCCCTGCCCAGTTCTCTCCTTGCCCTCTGCCTGCTCTCAGCTGAGACAAAGCCCTGGAGACCTCCCAAAAAAAGCTTAGCTGGCCTGTGCCCAAGAGGTTCAGTCTACTTTGTGACTGCCAGCATGTGTGCTTTACTTCAAATATATTGATTTGTTTTGTCTCTCATATCCACAAAGGCTGCTGGCTCTGCAGAAGAGATTTAGGGTAAAAAGACCTGACATAGGATTTGGGGTTCACACTCTCCTCAGATATCTCAGATCTACTCAAGCCAGAAAGAAATTACTAATTTCCTTGAAATGTTTCCAAACACTTGCACTATTTACATGTATTTTTTGGCTCCTACCTCAATGAGAACACAGCACATGAAAAACAGAGTTCAGGTGTAATTAACACTTGCCCTTGGTTTAATAAGCCCACTTTGAACAGACTGGGCTTCCACTTTTTGTTCTGGGAAAGAAAAAGAGCTTCTGGCTGCAACTTTAGCTTGCTTTAGAGCAGTTCCAGCTTCCCTGCCTAGCCCAAGCTCCAGTAAAGCTCCCAGTTTAGGCTGGATTCAGTTGTGCACTGCTGCACAGCCAGCAGGCAAACAGAATAGCATCTCGAGCTGGTGATCAATGGCCGAATCAACAACTGCCTCCTTTCATTTGTGGGACCATGTTCTTTCAGACATGTTCAGACACCTTCAGGACATGTCAGAAGCCCCACTAACTAAGTGCATTATAGTTCATCTGAGAAGTAGTAACTCAGCTGAGTGACTGTATAAAAATGAGAAATCTTTTAGGATTCTAAAGTACACTTTTCATTTAAAAAGGAAAATACAGGTTTTTTTCCCTTCAACCTTCCTCTGCCTTCCCCTCTGAAGGGGGTGAAATAAGCAGGAGTTAGTCAAGAAAAAAAAATCATTCACTGTGCCAACATAACTGATGCCAAGAAGAAAAATCATTGACTAACCTGCTACAGATTCAGGAGGAGAATAGAACTGCCCATCAGAGAGGACTCCTGGGTGAAGAAGAGCTGCTCGTTCAGAAGCATCCTGTGCTATCAAAAATCCTAACAGGAGAAGAAAAAAGAATAATAAAAAATTAATAACAAAAAACCCAACTCCTCACTGCTGTCCCATATCATCTTAAAGAGAGATGTATTCTATCAGCATTGATAACAGGTTACTTCTGTAACTGTCTCAGAAAAATTCAAGTTGATTTCACATTCACATCTTCTAGGTAACTTGAAGCACTTCAGGAGACACACTCCAGCCACACAGAGCTACTGCCTGTGTGAATTAAAGGATCCTTATAACACTTACCCTACATTTCCCTTTCTCTAGGAAAACCCAGTGTACTCATTTAACCATCTTCTTTCTTGAGTGGGGGAAGAGGGAAGGGTTCATGCAGAGGCATGCAGGCCCACATGAAGCTTTTGTTTGTGCCTACCAGCCAAACATGGCATCCAACAGCTCCAGACTGGATTTCAGGCAGCAATGTACAAAGTTCTCTGTAGAATTATTCTCCTGCTGCTGAAGCTAATCAAAAAGCTGGAGCAGAAATCTGTTCTCCTCACCACTCAGGGAGATTCTTTCAGCTGAATCAATGTCTTTCCTCCCCTTAGTTGAGCACAGAGTGTCAGTCACTTTGCTGCCTCATCCTGAAGAGGCTGAAATTCCTACTTGCTCTGCTCTAATTCTAACTCTGCTCACCTTTTTCCACCTCAGCAGAAGAGTTCTTGTGTCTACTGAGAGGATCCAGACAATTCTATGCATTACCCAGAATATAGAGTTTCACCAGCCCAAGTCAGCTAAATGTTCATGTCTCAAGCATACCAAAATATCCATGTTCTAAGTGCCTGGCTAATTGTTTATCTGGCACTCCTAGCTTTTCACTTCCTAAATGAAACCCTACTTCTTTGAAGGCACACATTCCTTTCCAGAAAAAGGAAAACTATGCCATATGATTTAATTCTCCCCACAGCTCTTCACATTCTGAGCAGCTGAAAGCAGTTTTCTTCTGCCACACAGCATGGCACTGAGCTCTGCCAACTGCAGTGACTGAGGGAAAGCAGCACAAACTTACTGCTTTCTTCTTCAGCTTCTTGTGGTAACACTTTAAAGTCCAAGAACCAGGTTTCAATCCAGGCAAGTATGAAGGAGATGATGGGCAGCACATAGCCAAAAGCACCCTGGGAGAACAGCTTGAAGGAAACAAAACCACAGGGTGTTACAGGAATTACCCAGAAGAATCTTGCTTTCAAGAAAACAATAAAGTAAAACAAGCAGTTGATTAGAATAGATACCTGTGAAATAATTACTTTTGCTAATAAAAAGGCACTGGTCACTGCTGTTGTAAACTGCAAGAGACAGGGTGAGAACAGTTAAGACTAATAAATGGATTTACTTTCTCATTTCTGCCATTATCTACCAGTTGCAACTTTAAACATTTACCAACAATGGCAAGATTATAGATAAATAAAAGGTAACAACTATGAAACAATTAAAGTGTTACTAAAATAACCTTCTTAATAAAGATAATTTTTAATATGGACCTCTGCAAATGTTGATTTCCAGAGTTTAGATGCTGAGTTACATAAATTGTGACCTTACAGTATAATGAAGATGCAATGTACTGTTCACAAGTCCCTTAAAACCAATAAAATCTATGCCTTTGGGGAAAAAGCAGAGTAATTGCTCCACACTCTCTTTGCTACCATCCAAATCAAAAGATCCATTTCAAGTAACAAAACCAATTTTGCAAGAGCAAACTCAAGAGATTTACCACAGGCTAAGCCAGCAACATGCCTGTTGCCTTCCAATCTCTAGCACTGCCTGGTGGGGGTATGGATTTGGCACTGAGCTTTGCATTCTCTCATCCAAGGAATGGATTGGAAGTGATCTCTAAAGATCATCTAGGTCAACCCCCAAGATCCCTGCTCCACTCCACCTGCAGCTCAAGAGCTTCCTTGCTACAAAGGGAGGTGTAGTCAGCATTTTGTAGAAGGCTGTGCTTTTGTGGGTGCTGGTACTCAGTGGGTGGCACCTAAAACTCTTCCAAAGCTAAGTGTGGACAGCTGGATTTCTAGTACAACAATGCCAATCCTGCTTTTTGGACACAGTTTAGTATTTCAAACTCAGATTTCACCCATTAATGCCCAAGTGGAAGCCAACAAGCAGTTACAATCCCTACTGGATTCAATTTGCATGATACCAATTCAGGACCACCCCCTTTGTGCTGTGACATTCGTGTCTTTAGGCTGAAAATCTTGAAGAACAGAATTACAGTGACTTTTTTTTTACACATAGCATCAAGATGATTCTTATTAAGAGGCATCTCCAGGGTTGTTTTGGGTGAAACTCCAGTTATGCTTGGCTGCTACTCACAGCTATTGCCCACCAGTGGCGCAGTCTGCACATGGCATATGCAAGAATTAACACCTTAAACCGAAAGACTGCCAGTAGCTAGAGAGAGGAGAGAGAGATTGGTTGGTTAATTCACAACACAGAAAGCACCACATGATTCTCAGCCCACTCACAAGACCACCTGCTTTCTAACAACACCACAGGCCAAGGGAATCTGGGCTGCTGAGGACCCAAATGGGAAGCTGAGAAAGCAGGGATGGGACAGCTCGTCCCAGCTGTGGGGCAAGTGGCACCACTCTGGTGCCAACAGAGGCTCAGGAGCAGGTGCAATCCCACTGAGAAGCTGGAAACATAAGAGAGACACACAAAGTATGGTCATGATCATTGGACCCCACTGGAATATCTCAGCAGAACCCCTTGGAATATCTCAGCAGACCCCACTGGAATATCTCAGCAGAATTCCCCTGGAATATCTCAGCAGAACTTCCCTGGAATATCTCAGCAGCTGCATCTGGCTGCAGTTAATGCAGCATCTCCCTGAGCTCAGTGGTGTGCTAGTGCACACAAAATATTCTTTAGCATTAAAAACAGCAAAGACTTGATAAATGCCATCAGAAAAATGGGAAGAACTTCTAAAAACTGTTTTCTGCTTCCTAGGCTTTGAGGATTGATGGAAATATTAACATTGCAACAATCAATTCTTCTTGCTGGAGGTGCCTGCAGTAGGAAGCTGGTCCCAATATTTGCAGGAAAGAAAGGGGAATTGGGGTATTTCTAGGCCAGAAAATTAAACCAATAGCAGGCAGATAAGATTTCTGAATCAGGGACCCTAACTCCCAACTTCCCTGCTTATTCTTTGGTATTAAGATTGCCTGCAGTTTGTTTTAAAAGATGTGCTCAGGAAGTTAAAAATGTGAAATAAATTCTTAAAAAATTAAGAGAAATCAAGGACAGAGAAGGTCAGGGTATAATGAACCCATTTAATCCCATGTAAACATACATGTTTTAGTCATGTGTGATTTCAGCAGAAATCCAGTGTAAGCTCATAAATCATTCTGCAGAATTCAAAGACCTAGGCCCTTCCCAAGGACTAGATAGAAATTAAAACTCGATTTTATGATTATTTTCTAAATAAATTCTAGAGGAAACCAAGGATAGCAAACCTGGCAGCTCCTGCAGAAACATGGACCCTTTGGAAGAACCCTAAATAATCAGCTTTTACTTAGCAGTAACTAGATCCATGAAGTCCAAAATGCATTTGGACTAGAGAGCTGCTGCCAGAAAGAAAATCTGCCTACTGCAGAGTTCTTCTCATGGGAATAAGGTGCTTTCATTTAATTCCTATTTCTTATCATTTCTTTTCAGAACAATGCTAAAAAAATAAATAAATGTGAGTTAAAACACAGAAATGTGAAAAAAAACCCTGACCTATCCAGGTCACTCTGCTCACTGCAACTGACTTTCTGGGGAAAGCTAAACCCATCAGTTGAAATAAAATTAATTTATAGCTGGAGGTCCTGTCCTCTTACTGAATTCTCTTTGTTACAACAGTCTCACATCCCTGACTGACTTTTTCATCTGCTTTCTCACAGCCCCCCTGCCCCCCAAAGCAGAAGATGCATTGTCAGTGTTCCTAAGCCCCTCTAGGCACAGGCTCCATGACCCTGTGGTCAAAGCAGGACTGGGCAACCCCCAGACAGCTGAAATTGGGCACAAGTCCTGGTTTAAATGCTGAAGAGAAGATCAACTCTTTCACAGGGCTTGAAAGGGAAGGTGTGTGGGAGGAGGAATGGGAGAGAACTTTACTTTGCCTGCTTCTTTTTCTTTTAAAAGAACACTTACAAAGATATCAAAATATGAAGAAGTGTAGTCATATTGTAGGACTTCTTTCTCTAAGGTAGTCTCAATGCCTCCTTTTACCTACAAAGAAACATCACACAGAGCTTTAGAACAGAGGGCACTGAAGCAAAAATACACACAAATCTCAAGGGTGAAATGAATAGTTCCCCACTGATGTAGAAGATCATTAAATTAAGAACAGAGGAGGTATATGCCAAGAGTCTCCATGTCAAAATTAGCATCCTCATTTAGATTTCAGCATCATACACAATTCTCAAAGTGAAAACATTTCAGAGTATCATGAGTTGCTGAGGGAAGAATAAATGATTAAATGTAAGGTCTGTACACAAATTTGCAGAGCATTTCATGTCTCATATGGAGGCTCAAAGCAGCTTCCCAGAAAGCAGCTCTGGTTAGTCACATGTTAGTAAACAGGAAACTAAACAGCAGCTGAATCCACATTCCAGATCTTTTCCTTCCCAACAAGCATACTACTGGTTTTCAGAGAGCTGAAGAAAAAAAACCTCACTCTAAAAAGCACAGAAGCTGTGACTATTAGACCATGCTCCCACAAATAATGACTCAGTTTAACTCTTGCATTTGCTTTGAGGGCAGTCACAGTCACATCTTCCTTAGCCACTGTGTTCCTTTCCAGGGGAAGGATTTCTCACTGGGTTAGTAGATTATTTAGGATATATTGGATCAGGCAGTATGAGAAGCATGTATCAAAACCCCTTAGTATTCATCTCCTATTGCCTTAATTCTTTTATTTCTTCTCCTC
>VYZU01000999.1:2082-15973 GCA_013401355.1 Ceyx cyanopectus | reverse complement strand
CGATCTCCTTGTTTCTTATTCTTTCATTCTTTCACCCTATCTTCCTTCCTTCCTTCCTTCCTTCCTTCCGAAGCACGCTCCCTCAGTCATCTTCTCCACTGAAAGAACAGCCTCGTTGTGCAGACTCCAAGTCACTGTAGGAACTGTCCTCATAAGAAGAGTAGATAAACCAGATGAAAAAGGTAGAAGCTCTGGCATTCTTCTGCAATAATTTCTCTATAAAATCATGAAGAGAGGTGAACCCTTTCTCTAGATGACACCCAATGGTGATTGGAGGAAGAGGTTGCTTGCAAGTAATCTTTACAAGAGGACATATGAATTTATTAGCTTATCCTGAATGAATCATTGCCCAGAGCTCTCTGTAGCAATTCCTATAAGTCTTAAGGCCAGTGTATCTCTCATTTTGGTTCAGGTCTTCTACTGAAGTTATGTGGTCCCTGATTATTTTCATTGGGTACAGTTTTCTTAAGAGCATTATTCAGTACCTCAACTTGGTTATTCACTGTTACTGCTGATGTTACTGGCATTCCAGTATGATGAAAATATTTTTTTCTTTCTTCTTAAGCTTTTCATCTTTCAGTAGCTTTTCAGATCACAGATTTGGAATTCTGGATCTACCATGACTAAAATACATTAATCTAACTATTTCCAAATGCATTACATTTCCTGAAAAAGATTGTCATAAAGATTCTCTGCTATAACAAAATGTGAAGGAAGATTATTTAATTACTGAGACTCAGTTGCTAGCTCAGGCTTCTGCTACCTCATAGAAATTCAGAGGAAACCCTTTAATTAAAGTTATATTCAGTGTTCATTTTTTTCTATGTCTGCTTCTTGATTTGCTTGACAGGCTCCTTTCTTTGTCTATGTACCTACCAGGATAAAAGGGTTTTTTAAAGGTTTATTTAAAACTAAACAAACATTATTTTTAATGAGCTCTGGCAAATGCTTTCCTACTGCATGTTTTGAGTTCTTCCAAACCTACAAAATTTCAGGATTTTGGACTGATCCTTTCTTGTCAGATCTCTGCTTCAACCTGGTTATTTGAGAGGTTTGACATGAGAGAATGATAATCAAAATAGATCAAGTTATGAGAGGAAAGTGGAAATGTAAAGACTAGTACTTGAATTTTCCTGTGTGCTGCATATTGCAGCTTTATGTTTCACAAGGACTTGTGCTTCATGTGAAAATTTTTATTTATTTTTTTTTTTTGCTACCTCTAAATTTTGTAAGCTTTTACATCCTTGGGAAGAAAAACTACCATCACCAGAAGCACAGTAGAGACTTCTGGTAATTTTTAGGGGATAATATCCAGTGGTTTCCTCTGTATTTGCTCTGTATTTCTGTGATTTCCTCTGCAGGGCAGGGAACAGAGTTTACTTTGAAATTGCAAGTATGAGCTATGAGCTGTTCTTCTTTTTGCTATTTAGGTGGCATCTTGAGTATGGTCCACATTTTGACAACAAGCAAATCAGCCTTCATCTAGAGGTGGATAGCAAAGACCAGGAAGCTGAAAAAAAGTAAGTCTTGTCCAAGATACAATAGAAAAGACTAAATCAAGACATTAGGGTAAAAAAAATAAATAAAAAGGAAGACTGATGCTTGTCGCCTCTCGCAAGGTGTGGAGACCCTTCTCAGGAATGACAAAACAGCCAACCCCAGGCCGCTAGGGCCATCAGCTCACTGACACCAATGTGGTGGACGGCAAATGGCGTTTATTAGTGCGTGACACAGTGTTATATAGCCTGGGTTTACAATGTCACATCCGTCTGCTACATCGCAGACTGACCACTATTGGCTCTCTGGAGAGGGATCTTTCCGTACAGCGCGACATCTTCCGACCACCAGGCCCCCACAGAAGCTAACTATTAAATAGTTTTTACTCACAGCATAGCTGAGCAATAGAATATGCTATTTAGGAAAACTGTAGAATCCCCATCATAGAAGATTTTTCCAGAACAGCAAAAGAAAACATTATCTTCAGTGGTAAAAACATGATTGTTCCTGTCTTGAAGCAGATTAGCAGGTTTAGAATGTTCTTTCCAGGCCTACCTTTGTATAAACATGAGTGTGATCATGAACATTCAACATGAGACATTTGATATGTGGAACTTTCACAATTTCAACCTGCTTCTGACAAAGATGGAAAATACAGCAGACAAACTCTACACTGGTTATGAACTGAGGCTTGTCTTCATTGCAAAAGTGAGCATAAATTAACATGTATAAATTATTCTTTCAAGGCAGCCTCTTTTCAGGGAGAGAAGACTGACAGTGACCATGATGCAGAACAGCACTAAAGCAGCAGAAGGTGTTTTCTTCACAGGGTCATTGAGTAAGCATCTGAAAAGCTACACATGCATCTCTTGTTTTGCAGTGTTGTAACTTGAGCTACTTTATCGCTCTTTCATTACCAGTTCAAGTGTCAGCTGCACTTTAATTTAAAGCCGCTTTCACCAAACGATCATCAAGATCCATATTAAAGCACCACTTAGGTAAAGCTGCAAATGCTTAGGGGTAGAAAGACACCTGGTATTATAGTTTGGACAAATATCTTTGACATTTAGCAGTGCAAATCATACTGCGACACTGTTAAGGAGCTACTCTCACCACCTGTGTGCACAGTTGTCTGGATAATAGTTACCAGACCTATGTGAGCGTGATAGAGAGGAAAGTGTGTCAAGTTGTGAGGACTGTTAGTTCACAGGATGCCTTCTTTAATTTCTGTTGTGAACCTCGTTAAAGGAATGATGGAGATGTAGGGACTACAATATCCTCACCATCTGTATCAGAATGTGCTTACTCTCAGGCATTTTGAGGAACTCCGCATTAATGAAGTTAAAAACAAATGTGTATGCTTGGCATCCCACAGGCATAGAGGATTGATTATTTTAATTATTGATGTTAATTAACATGTATTTTTGTATTTAAAGTGTAGCTTGGTGCTCTGCTTTCTCTGCAGGCAGTGCAACCGTAGCCTTTCTAATAGCAATTTCTGGTAGCCAGTAGCCAGTTATAAGCTGTCACTGTTATTACAGCCCTACTTTCTCTTCTCTATGTTTCCCATAATTTTTACTCAATAGGAAGAAATTATAGGTTTAGAGAACATTTTTACCCTATTAAAGGTGAAAAAAAAGGACAGAAATGAACATCCACATCAAAAGAAAACAGGACATAGGAAAACATGACCAACTGTTGGAGTTCTTGTTTGCTTTCCCCAGTTTGCAATGTGTCCTAATTAATGGAAGAATCATAAGAGTCAGAAATGAAATACAAAAAGACAGATAACATTAATACAGTAATACTTAGACACAAATAGATATAAGTTTTATAAAATGTTAGGAAACTTAAATTATCCAGGACATAAGGAACCCATGATGAATGTTCTCAAACAACTCTCACCTGGACAGTAAACGATTTGAAAGAGACACATGAAAAGCAAAAAAGCAGGGCTAAGTACGTCAATAGTATCTAAACCATATCTGTTCTTCCCATCTGTGAGGCAGACTTACCAAGTAAGTAAGATGTTCATTTTGTTGTGGATTGAGTTTCTGCCATTGCACATTTCTGTATCCACTTTGCAAAGACTAAGTGAGATACAGAGGAAACTTCTGTCTTTCAAACACAGAAAAAGGGATTTGGGTTTCCTGACTCCTACAGTTCTGTCTTGTCATTATGAACTTGAGACCATTCAGCATAGCTCCTTATGAGACTGCAGGGTTTGGGAATAGACAGTGAGTACTGTCTTAAACAACATAAGTTATGATCAATGATCCAGAGAAACAGGAAAAAATTCTTTTTTTGCTATATTGGCAGGAGATTCTAAGTACCTTATGATTTGATTGATGTTGTCTGTAGAATTAAGTAAGAAGAAAGAAAGAAAGTAATACAAGAAAGCAGACTACATGTTTGTGGAGTAATAAAAGTAGTGGAGCTTGATAACAACACAGACCTGCAGTGATGCCCAGGTGGGAAACTGGTCAAATAAATTAAGAGGCATATAGAAGGTTACAAGCTGTTCTTCTCTCGTTACAGTTATAATTGTTCATACTGAGTGTCTGATGATAATTTTTTACAGAAGCCACAGCTTTCTCTCCTATTTTGTCACAGAAACTATACAAGGATGTATGTCCAGGGATGGGGCCTCAACCACCACCCTGGGGAGCCTATTCCACTGTTCTACCACACTTAAGGTAAAGAACTTCTTCCTGAGATCCAGTCTAAATCTACTCTTCTCTAATTTAAACCCATTACCACTCATCCTTTCACTTCAGGCCTTTGGAAACAGCCCCTCTCCAGCCTTTCTATAGGCCCCCTTCAGGCACTGGAAAGTGGCTATAAGGTCTCCCTGGCGCCTTCTCTTCTCCAGGCTGAACAACCCCAGCTCCTTCTGCCTGACTTCATAGCAGAGGTATTTCAGCCCCTTAATCATCTTTGTTGCCCTTCTCTGGACCCGCTCCATCAGCTCCATGTCTTTCCTATGTTGAGGGCTCCAGAACTGGATGCAATACTCCAGGTGAGGTCTCACCAGAGCAGAGTAGAGAAGCAGAATCACCTCTCTCCATCTGCTGGCCACACTTCTCTTGATGAAGCCCAGGATGCAATTGGCCTTCTTGGCCACAAGTGCACACTGCTGGCTCATGTCCAGCCTCTCATCCACCAACACCCCCAAGTCCTTTTCTGCAGAGCTGCTTTCCAGCACCTCATCCCCCAGCCTGCATTGATAGTGAGGGTTGCTCTGACCCAGGTGCAGGACTCTGCACTTAGTCTTGTTGAACCTCATGAGGTTCAGCTGGGCCCACCTCTCCAACCTATTCAGGTTCCTCTGGATGACATCCCATCCCTCCAGCCTTTCAACAGCACTACCCCCTCAGTTCTGCCCCCTTGTCTCTGAGGATTGTTTCCCAAGATACCCTATAGACTAACTCCTTGAAGAGCTGCATTTTTCCTTTTCTGAAGTTAAAAGTCCTGACTGTGCTTTTTGACTGAGCTCTGACCCTAAGTAGTGTGAGTTCTACTAATGCATGGTTACTGCCACACAGGCTGCCTCCAATCTTGAGATCTCTGATGAGCTCATTTTCACTCACCTTGATGTTCTGGTGTCCTAATTTTAAATTTTTAATTAGTAATGTAAACTTGTGAGATGGACCTCGAAGCTGATGCATCAGAACTAGATTTGTCAGAGCAAACTGTCAATATAATCTTTGCTATTTTTAGACACTGATTTAGAAAAATCCATAAACACATGCTTATCTTTAAAATGCCTGCATGCTTAGAATTCAACATCTTATCTGAGACCTATCTAACCAGTGCTGAAATGTTTTACTAATGTTTACTTTAACATTTACAAGGATGATTGATATTACTGAAAAACAGAAAAAAAAGAACGAAAGAAAGGCTTTATGTTCATGTTATGTCATTTCTAAGTTGGCAGAAGCATTTCCCACGTATTCTTCAATGTCTTGAATTAGGTGCATATTGATGCAAATTTTTTATTTTCTGTAAAGTTTACTTCCTGTCAGGAATTGTGTGCATGCATTTTAAAGTAAATATCTTCACCAGTATTCTTCACATCAGACTATCTGAAGGAGTATTTTACATGCCTTCTTCTTTGTATGTTTAATTGACAAAACTGGAAATAATGTTTTAGTGGAAACAATTCTTGTATTAAAGCACCATCACACTTTTTTTTCAGATTTGTGTTTTACCTAAAATTTTTTTCAAACGTTCTGAAGAACATTAACAGTGTTGCAAAATTACCTTTCCATTTTCAAATGCATTTTGTTGTTATACAGTTGTTTGTATACTGTTCTTTTAAGGAAGTCCTTTGGGAGTCCTAGAAGAACTGCTGACATATTGCTACACACACATACACACAAAAAAACCCCAACAAACCCCCCAAAAATTGAAATGTTGATTGTCTCAAATATCTCCTGAATTCCTTTCCTCCCCCAGGATGGAAACAAACAAACAAATAAACAACAACAACAAC
Source organism: Ceyx cyanopectus (assembly GCA_013401355.1). Taxonomy (NCBI): domain Eukaryota; kingdom Metazoa; phylum Chordata; class Aves; order Coraciiformes; family Alcedinidae; genus Ceyx; species Ceyx cyanopectus. The sequence goes on along the minus strand of VYZU01000999.1, from coordinate 9,981 downwards.
AAAACCAAACCAAACAAAAAAGGGACAGTTTTCTGAACAACCCTGTAATTTACGTGTAAGTTATTTATAGCACTATCTCACAAGGCACCTTCACTACATATTTTAAGCTTTTAAGCTTAAACATGTCATCTAGTCTGATTAAAAAGAGAAAAGTAAAACAATTCAAAACCTCAACCCTACCTCTTAAAATGACACAGAAGACCTCTTTGGAAGCAAGGCAACACTAACGGGCCATCTAGATGTTCCAAGCTGATAAAGAGCTTCCTCAGCCCTAACAGACGTTTATTGATATCTGAACTGAAAAATTGATATCTCACTGAAAAAGCATCCTCTGTTTCTTCCTTGCTTTCTACAGCTTGTCAATCTCAGGTGAAGATTAACATGTTAATTGACTGCCTTGCTAATTTATTAACGAGTAATGACAGACACAGTGGTGCTGAATGCTCATAAAATTTGTCTTTAAGTGAAAAACTATCCATGTTTCAAAAGAATACTCTTAATTACCTTTCATTACTAATTTACTCATCATTGTACTTTATACTTAAAGATCAACAACACCCAGCAAACTGCTGCATCATTATGGAGGCAAATGTATTGAAGAGGAAAGAATTACATGTTCCAGACAACAGTTAGAGCTTTCATCTGTCTTGTATTACAAGGAGAAACTAAACTACATTAGCATTTGAAAGTGGGATGCAGAATAATTATATTCAATTAACTAAGGACTTATCGGGCAGCAGCCCAACAGAGAACTGCACGTGACAAAACCAGGCAAAAGGGAAGGAAATAAACTGGTATGAATTCTGTACTCTCCAAGTACTAGTAAATGCAAGCACTGTGCCATGGCTGTTAAATATGCAGTTATTGGAGGAAAAAAAAAGCTGGATAAATCCCAGTAGAGGTGGCACCATTTACCACTTCACAATACTTCTGTAAGCCTCTCTGAGGCATGGAGGTTATATTTGGCCTTGTCTGCAAGAAGTGCTGTCCAATAAACACGTGCAGTCCCGCTAAACACCTGTTTCCATACTCTACAGTATAGAGAGTGAAAGTAGTTTGCATTCATCATCAGGTACTCATGCTTCTTTAAAGCTGCAGTAATAACAACAAATCATCATACTAACGAGCATGTTCTGTCACAAGCAAGGCTGTCATGTCTTCCAAAGTTTTTAAGTAACTGGTGTATATGAAGCAAATGTTACCCTTTGCTGAATCAGGCAACAATCAGGAGATGTATTCCCACACGTGATATATAGTGGACACACAGAAAGGTAAGACTGCTTTCAGGGCACTAACAGAAAGTGCCCAATCAGAACTTTGCTTTCTTCCCTCTGCTCTCAAAAAGCATAGTTTCTTTCCAGACGCCATGACATTCACTGGGGCATGTGGCTGCAGAGGCTAACTTCAGCAGAAAACATTAGCTGGCTAATGGAGAGAAGGCTATGGTGCAGCTAGTCAAATACTAGCTGGGAACATATAACTTCTGTAGGATTACATCCTCTAAACATGACCTCTTGATTAAAAATATTAGCATGCCTTAAAATGCTTTGATTTTTGCGAGACACTACAACAGCTGTTGTATAGACATTCTAGAGAAACATTTCTGGATGGTCTTACTGGTCTTGTCCTCACCCCTTCTTTTTAAACTTGGTCATTTAAAAGGTGATATTTCTGGGTTAGACCACCACTTGCTCAGTTGGTCAGACTGTGCTTTATTTCTGCAAGAATAGCATAAGGTCGCCTTACTAGCTAGGAGTTTATTAATACCACTGCCCTTTTTTTGTTTATATCATGACTGGAGTGATATAAATAGATGGCAATTAGCAGAGGAATTATAATTGTTACCATTTTGGCAGTGGCATCTTGCACTTTTACTTACCCTCTTGTTATTATGTCTCAAGTATAAGCATTTTTTGTGTGCTCCAGTTTAGATGTCAAGGCCCACGGATAGAATTCCTGCCAGAAGTCAATCTGCATGGTCTTCTTAGTATTTGGTTACCTCAGGAGATCAGTATGGCTCCTGCAAAGATGTAGGCATGCTATCAGTTGTTACTATAAATCTAGATACACCCCAGTGGAAGAAGACTGCTGAAAAATCGATGTGAAAACAATCTTCTCTGGAAATACTTAGTATTATTATACATAAATTTTATTCTGGAGTTTTTTCTCAGACAACTACCTCGTGTGCCATTAAATAGGTCTCAATATTTTTTGCGGTTACGCAGGTCTTGGCTGCAGGGAGCGCCTGAGCCTGTCCCTCAAGCCGCAGGGAGCAGAGGCAGCTCTGCGTGCAGGGTGGCCAGGGAGAAGGAGGGGACCTGAGAGACCCAAGCAATGGAAACAGGTCCCTGCACAGAAAGTCAGGTGAGTCCCCTCCCAGCCCTCCTGCACCTTCCCAGTTGCAGGTTTGGGGCTGTGGAACTGGAGGAACGGGCAGGTGAGAATGGAGATGAAGGTCCATGCAGGGGGTTGCCTGAGGTGAGTCATCCAGCCCCTGCATTAGGGTTGCTTGTGTGAAGACAAAAAGCAGGGTCACTGTCATAGGCAATTCCCTTCTGAGGGAACCAGAGCCCCCATGTATTGCCCGGATCTGACATCCCCAGGACACACTGTGGTCTGGTACTGCCCTCTGATCAATGTGCTACTCGTTATGCAGGTTGGTGGTGATGAGAGTGTGGAGAGAAGTTCAAAAGTGATTAAAAAGGACTTTAGGGCACAGGGGGGATTTGTTGAAGGATCAGGAGCAGAGGACACGTCCTCAAGCCCTTCAGTGGCAGGAAGAATAGGGAAAGGAACAAGACAACACACCTGATAAACACATGGGCTCAGAGGCTGGTGCCACTGGTGGCATTCTGGTTTCTTGACTGCGGACTGCTTTACAAGACTTCAGGTCTTCTGGCAACAGATGAGGAACACCTGTCTCAAAGCAGTCCAAAGCTACCAACTTTTCAGAAGGGACAGGCAAGGACCTGTTCTCATGGGAAGCTTCAACTTCCCAGATGTGTGCTAGGTATATAATACAGCAGAGAGGGAGCAGTCCCAGAGTGTATGGAAGAGAACTTCCTGACACAGATGGTGAAGGAGACAACTAGAGAGTACCTTCTGGACCTGCTGCTGTCATGGTTTAGGGTCAGGGCAACCCCCAGACCTCACTGATACTGTGGAGGAGCTGGACTCTGGCACCGGGTCCAAAACCAGGACAGCTGCTTTTAAACAGAGAAGAGCTTGTAGGAAATGTAAGAGGAAATCTTACAAGTACAGGAACAGGCCATCCCCATGTCCTGAAAGGTGGGCCGGTGGGGAGAAGACTGGCCTGGCTGAATAGAGAGCTCTGGCTGGAACTCAAAGGAGAGTTCATGGTCTTTGGAAAAGGGGGTGGCTACTTAGTGGGTTACAAAGATGCAGTGAAGCAAGGCAGGGAGAAAACAATACGGGCCAAAGCCCAGATAGAACTCAATCCAGCTGTTGCTGCAAAAAACAATAAACAATGCTTCTATAATTACATTAACAACAAAAGGATGAGGGAGAATCTCCATCCTTTATTGGATGCAAAGAGAAACACTGTGACTGAGGATAAAGAGAAGTCTAAGGAACTTTATGTCTTCTTTGCCTCAGTCTTTAATAGCAGGGCTAGTTGTTTGCTGGGTAGCCAGCCCCTCAAGCTTGGAGATAGGGATGGGGAAAAGAGGGAGGCTTCCATAATCCAAGTGGAAATGGTCAGTGGCCTGCTGCACCACCTAGACATACACAGATCCATCTACAAGAATGGCTGGAAGGTGTATTCTAAGAACTATAGACCTGTCAATCTGACCTCAGTGACAGGGAAGGTCATTGAACGAACTTCATGACCTTTTATGAGATGGTGACCCATGGGGTGGATGGGGGAAGGGCTGAGTTAGTTGTTTACCTGGACTTCAGAAAACCCTTTGATACTGTTTCCACAGCATCTTCACTAAATAACTTGCTGTCCTAGTCCTGGATGGCTGCATACTCTGATGGATCAAACACTTGTTGGATGGCTCGGCCCAGTAAGTGGTAGTGAATGGAATTAAATCCATTTGGTGACTGGTCACAAGCAGTGTTCCCCAGGGCTCAGTGTTGGGGCCACTCCTGTTTAATATAATTAGCAGTGATCTTGTTGAGGAGACTGAGAGACCCTTAGTAAGTTAGCAGTCAACCAAGTTAGTTGGGGGTGTTTGTTGATCTGCCTGAGGGTAGGAAGGCTCTTTAGAGGAACCTGGACAGGCTGGATCGATTGTCTGAGGCCAATCATATGGGCTTTAACAAGGCAAGATGCTGGTTTCTGCACTTGGGTCACTATACCAGGCAATGATACAGGCCTGGGGCTGAGTGGTTAGAAATCTGCCCAGAAGAAAGGGACCTTGTGCTGATAATTGACAGCTGGCTGATCATGAGCCATCAGAGTGCCCAGGTGGCCAAGAAAGCCACAGGCATCCTGCCTTGCATCAGGACTAGTGTGGCCAGCAGGAAGGACTATCGAAGTGATTGTGCCCCTGTACTTGGCACTGGTGAGGCTGCACCTTGAGTACTGTGGTCAGTTTTGGGCACTGCAGTGTAAGAAAAACATTGAGGTTCTGGAGCAGGTCCAGAGAAGGGCAGCGAAGCTGGTGAAGGGTCTTTTAGATCTTTTGTGTCTGATGGGAGAGAATAAAATAACAAACGGCTTGTGGTAATTCATATTGCTCTTGGAAGAATCTCAGGTACAACTAAGATGTGTGTGGGAATTACAGGAGGGTAGAGTAGAAGATTTTAATGAACCAAACAATGCCTTTCAGTGGGTGTTTCCAGGGACAATAATGTCTTCTGTTACCTGTCCTTGAAAAGGACCTTCCAAGAGCAGCTTCTAAGGCAGATGTGATGGTACCAGGCTTCTGAACTTGTGGGCAAGAGTGTAGTCTCAGCTTTTTTTTTCCCAATGTGTACAGTTGTTGTTTGTTCAATAAACATAAAATGTATGCAGCTCAAACATTTTAAGTGCAATCTCAAATATGTGCTTCCTCCTTAGGTTTCAGATCCAAAACTTTTTGAATATTGTGCATGTAAAAATACATGGTTTTCAGTTTAGTTTCCTAAGGTAATGTAGAAGTTTAAATGGGTGTTCACTTCCTTCAGTGAAAATTTTTGTATCTGGATAAGGTTTAGCACATTTCAGCTATGTAATTAAACTGAAAACCATATATTTGTATCCAGAGGTTAAGCAAACAGCACATCTGGTGCAGATTCAGAGGTTTTTACATGCACAATATTCAACTTCAAAATTAAATATGGCTGCACTGCAGAAACTTGTGTATGTATCATTGCTGAGGTAAACAACAAAAGGTAGTAGTTATATTATTATATGACTTTTAGTGGGAACAGTGATTTACAGGTGGAAATTATACCTTTAAGAGAAGAAATAAATTCTCATTCTCTTCTGAGTAATGCCAGAGCAACCATTATCATTTCCATAAAACTGAACTGGTCTAATTGGTAGGCTTGATTCAGCTTTCCACTGCCAGTTTTATACTACTGAAGTTCCATTGGTTTAATTGTTTCTGTTGTGATTTAAAACAGAAGTAATATACAGAAAAAATTGATTTTATTGCACCTGAATAACAACTAATTATGCCACTCCTTTACACATGAATATTAATTACTTAATATAGACAGCATAAAGAAAGTGAAGCTGGATATTTATACTCAGTATTATCTTTAGATAAGTCTTTAAATTGGCACAAGAAACATGTCAATATAGCTTGTATGGCACTTGGTGAGTAACTGGGAAGGGGAAGATTGTACACTGGCGTAGGGCTGGAGTAAACTCACAGTTTTTGTCTCTTATACTGCTTAAGAAATATGTGCCTTCTTGCTCTCATGGCTATCTGCCCGTTTTTAGCAAGCTACTGGTATTTCATCTATGTCTCATCCCCTTACTATGAACTATTCTTGTAAGGAGGTCTTATCTACCGTGTCATACTCACCAACAAAGGAAACAATTTAATGCTCAAGCATGGAGTCATGATATTCCCAAGAGTTACTATTCTGTGCCTATTTGAGCATCTAAATAGATGCTAATCTAACTTTATATTTTGAACATAAGCCTTTGGAGAATCATTCCTGGTTGTTAGATATAAAAAGTGTTACTGAGTTAATTTCTATTATACTACCTTTACAGCCACCAAGATTGAATGAAAACCATCCAGAGTTATCAGAGTGAGCCACTGCTGTTTAATAGCCCTTTGCTCTATATCAAACTGGGGAGACCTGTCAATGAAGTAGAATGCAGACTGCAGTAATGAGTAGGTGGGAAGTTCATTCTAGGACTGCAAAGCTTGCATTCTTGGGCTTGGATTGTCTGTTGTCATCAGCCATCTTTCTGGAACAGCCATTGTCAGACACTGCAGACTGCACAGGATCACCTGAGGATCACAAGGGGAAAAAATTCTACAATGGAACTCTGGAAGTAAAATATTATTATTAGATTACCCCCCACCACCTAATTTTGAAGATGTAAAATAGTGAATTAAGAGTCCTAGTGCATTATTTAGTTAATGTAATATTGACAGATATAGTTATATAGGAAAGGATGAAAAATAGAGGCATTTGACGGTTGGTAGTCACCAGTTTAATCACTATGTGAGGATGGAAGGAGATGGTAGACTAACAATGGTAAGAGTGATTGCTTTGTTTTTACAGGTAATTTGGCAACTTTTCAGCACCATACCATCCCCTAGTAATTACGGACTCAAAGCAGTTAGAATTAGGTCTTAATGTTTTCACAGCCTTATCTTTTTTCTGCAAGGTCAGGTGAAGCAAGTAGACAGAGAGGATATGTATTTAAAGCACTTTACTCCTGAACCTCATTATACACATGCTATTGATACAGACTATAAAATCAGTTTTTCTCTGTGAAATATATACAGATATAATTGTTATCAGAGTTAAAGGAAGCATCATAAGTCTATTTCTTTTCCCAATAACACCGCAATTCTAATTATAAATGAAACTTTGGGACTTCTGTATTGGGCAATAGAAAACAATTTGGCCTGCTCTACTACAAAACCAAAGGTGTCAATATTACCAAACTATATTTTCAAAAGAGCTACAGATACTGCACTATCATCTAGAAATGACTGTAAAGCTCTGATATCTGTGTCACTTTTTTACGCAGGATAGGATGTTTATACATATTAATATGGAGAAATCTAGAAGACATCTAGAGGATAGCATGCAACTTGAAGAAAGTGAACAATTAAGTCTAGCAGACAATTCATTGTATTCAAGTTCAGCCACTCAAATTAGTCTCTCCCTATAGCTTTTTGATCAGAGATTTGGTTCAATGACATGGCAAATTAGGAATCAACATGAAAGGTTGATACGAAAAGAAAGATTTCTGGCATTGTTTATATTCATATTTATAGTTTCAAAAATCTTGCATTTTCCTTTTTCAGCATATCTTTGTATTAGTTAATTGCTTTAGAGAAGTTACCTGAAAAGAAAACAACCTTTTGTTTCTGAGTTTACAGTTTGATGTTTTGATATACTGAAAAATGTTTAAATTTGGAATCTTATGTACAGGAAAGTAGATTTTCCCTAATCCTGTGGGAAGGGCAGTTCTGACTTTAGACCTGGGTATGACATGTCACTCCTCTGCCTCCTATTTCACTGAAATGGATACTTACTGAGTATAATGCTTAGCTTGGTAACCTTCTACAGAGTACAGGACTGAAATCATCGCTGAACAATTTCACACTGAACTGAAATGATCCTCATAACATCATAACAGCCTAAGATTCAGAACATGATACTGTCAGTTTTGCATAAGTGCAATTCCATGGATTCTCCTGAAGATGTTCTTGATCTGGCCTGGTATGAGAAAAGGATGAGATTTGATCCTTC
>VYZU01000998.1:0-13148 GCA_013401355.1 Ceyx cyanopectus | reverse complement strand
ACCCTCACTGTGAAAATGTTTTTGCTTGTGCTTACCTGAAATCTCCTTGTACTTATTGCCCCTTTTTCTATTACTGCATGTTACTGAGCAGAGCTTGGTACCATCCTCCTGACACTTACCTATTACATATTAAAGGATATGAACAAGGTCACCCCTCAGTCTCCTTTTCTCCAGGCTAAAGAGCCCCAGCTCTCTCAGCCTTTCCTCATAAGTAAGATGCTCCACTCCCTTATGAGATTTAGACTTTGCCTGAATGTGAATCAAAGCCTAGAAGTAACTTGAGGCAGATGGTAAAAAGATATTTTTGCCTTACCTTATGAGTTTGGAAGTTCATAAATTGGAGCATATGTTGTTCCTTCCTGTGCCTGCATGAACATGTTTCATCCTGATGGTCCATGGTCTTGGAGGAACACTGCGAACACTCTCCTTGTTCCCTTTCCCCAAGGTCACCTTGCAGGGACAGGGAGGTGGGAAGAGAAAGAACTCAGCCCTGCTGAAAGCAGTGGCCAGGCAAGGGACATCGCACTGTGGGACAGCTACATCCCAAGAGGAAATTCTGCCCCTAGGTGCTATTTGGCAAGAGGAGGTAATTCTCAAAGCAAAATCATCTCTAAATCAGACATATTAACTTGTCTTTATTCTCTTTTGAAGGGTATTCCAGGTTACCCTGGTTTGCCAGGTGAACAGGTAGGCAACGACTTTTCTTGAAGTTGTCAGTGAAATAATTTATACAGATATTTGAAGTGGCCCTTTGGTTTCTTGTCAGCAAGTTTTTCAAAGGAGTTACTTGATTGAATTCTAATGTCAGCATTTTCTGATTATCTTCGAACTGTGTATTTCTTTTCAATTAGGGAAATCCAGGTATTGGCGTGGATGGCCAAAAGGGGGAGCCGGTAAGAAAACAAGCATTATTACATACATTATTGGTGTAGTGTTAGAAATGTAAAAGTCTTGTTGGGCCCACAGGAAGCCATTAATTTGTGGCTCTGTGCTCCCACTAATGACATCACAACAGAAGTAAAACTGAATCAATCAGTTCTGTGCAGAAGTGATCCCCTTCATGAGCTGCATACAGGAATTGGGCTTATTCTAGAGGGTTTGAAAAGCAACAGTGCTTTTGGCAGTTCATTGGCATTTCCATAGTAATTACCTTCAGTACAGACTGCCTAAATAATCACAACAGTACTGGCTGTACCCCATCAGTCACTGAGTCTCATCTCTTACTACGCCCAGCCAAGGAAAGGGTGTAAGAAAAAGACAAGCACACAATAATAGTTCCTCTCCCAAACTCCACTTATTAGTGTACTTAGGGCTCAAAGAACCAATGTACAATATGTCGCTGCAGCAGACTGAGAGCAGCAGCCATGAGTACAGATTTCTCATTTATTTCCTTAGCCATAACCATTATTTTTAGTGATTGAAGAGAACAGGAGAGAATGAAAATCATCACCCTTGTTCATGTGGGAAAATGGTAGAGAGGCTTACAGATCTGAGTACAACTGTATTTCTCTATAGGTATTAGTACATGTTTAGTGAGCACAGAAGTAGGTAGTGTTGTAGCACAACATGCTGAGTGTCAGTGAAGCACAGCATGGAACAGAATGTCTCTCTGCTGTTCCTTTGTTTTCCACAGGGTGACATTGGACTTCCTGGGCCACCTGGATCACCACTGCTAGTTGGACCTCCTGGAGCTCAGCTATTCAAAGGAGAAAAGGTGTTAATTTGTCTTCATATTTAACTATGCTCAACTTGGCAAGTATAATCCTATGAAGTAATACTTGAAAGGATGGCATAGGACAAATCTTTATTTCCATAATAAACCATCAGCTGTTGTTCATCACCCTTTGGGGGTGGGGGGCAGGGAGAGAGGTCATGTGTGCTTCAGCCCATATCTTTGAGGGAAGACTCTCTTGATGCAGAAAGAAAGTCCTTGTTTTGGTTTTCTTCATTTTTTGTCATGAGTAAATCATATTTCAGGCATCTCAGGTGAAGAGATTGCTATTGATTTTTGTGGCTCTTTACAAACACTTCTGTTTTTAAGATTATTGATATTTAGTCTTAGATTTCTCCACTGACATGAAAATTAAGTGTGATTTTGTTGTCTATTTTTCATGAAAGTTCCTTTATTTACTGTGCTTCAATATCACACCTACTGTAGCCACAATTTTTTACAGTAACACACAAGAACGTTTGAAGAGGAGTCACAAAAATTGCATTGCAAAGTGCCACACTGGAGTCCCTATGTCCTCAAGTACGATTTGCTCCAATACAAAACTGAAAAGATTAATTTGGCATTCCCAGCATCTGCAGCCTCAACTCGGGAAGCCAATAAATTTCACATATGGGATCTTAGGCTTTTATGATGCACATAGTTGCTACATACAAGTGTACAAGGAAGAGGGAAAGGTCTAGAAGAACTTGGGCAAACTCCTCATGCTACCGTGAAGCATGACGTAGGCTGCCATGCCACTCATGACACAATCGTGGCCATGTATCCAGCCACCCATCCTGTTCAGATTGAGGTTGCTCACAAAAGTGTAGATCTATGCATTTGAATACTTGCATCAAACTAAACAGAGCAGCAAACAAAAAAGAGCTACTGTCACAGATGTCTGTAGGAACAAATCCCTGATTAACAGGTCCCTGCAAGTGAAAAGATAGATCTATCTCACTCCACAGTCATTATTCTGTTTTGACAGCATTAACAGAAATAAAAATCAATACACAATAGTTTTTCTTGTTTTTCTTCTGCCTAGTACACCTAAAGGAACAGGCCCAGTGCTACATAAAATACTATTTAACAGCTGTTAATCAAAATGAGTTACAAGAACATGAAACAGCACATAGGGATACCCTGCATATTAATAAACACAAAAACTTTCCTTCTATATGTAGGGTCAAAAAGGACTACCTGGGGTCACAGGACACAGAGGGCCACGTGGACCCAAAGTAAGTTATGGTTTTTGTTGGTTTGTTTTTTTTCCTTTCACAGTGATAGCAAGGTCCTTCTCTGGTTATTAAGTTTATCTTTTAAAGCACAAAGTAATGGAAGAAAAAAAGGCATTTACACTGTGAAATTTAATCATCACCTAAATCAATGTGAAAGCAAAAATAATTCAACACCCTTTGGAAAACCTTTCTGGATCTGTTTTACTTGTACCTAGTGAACGTTGCCTGACAACAGAAGATCAGTGTTGTTTCCACTTTAGCTCCTGACACTCAGGTCTGTGAAAAAATAGATGCACAGATTCTTAGGAAGAGAAATAGAGACCTGTATTTGTTCTTAATGGGGCATGATGTATGCTTCCCTACATATGTTAGGGAAGGGTTTCTACTTCACGTTATGGGTATCCTCAAGAGCAGAGAAAGCAAACCACCTACTTGGAGGAAGAGCTGCTGTTTGCTGTCTCTTCTAGCTTTGCTTTTCTTTCTGTCAGCATGAGCAATTTAAACATTGGTGTGCCAGTAAGGAACTCCTGGTTGCTGGGCAGAAGCAGCTACAAGAAGTATTCAGGAGTTTTTATTACTGATAGATTTGGAAGAGGAAAATCCCCAGATCTCAGAAAAGCAAGCTTACTGTGGACAAAAGAAGGAGTCTAGTTTATGTTAAAAACTTGCTTAGGTTTGTAGGCAGAAGAAATGAGAATCTTGAAGATTGTGTTTCTAAGTCTAGCATTTACTCAGAAATTCATTTTCCACCATAAAGGGGCCACTGTTTTTCCCCCATAAAGGCAATAGAAAAGGAGATAAACCTGATCTTTTTATATCAGTTTTACTTTGGAAAAGTTGGGCTTTGTATGCTTGGTCCAGTACTGTAACTGCCCATGTAGGTAATAGTACAATTATTAGTTATAAGCAGGAACTGAGAAATTGGCTGATGCAGCTCAAAAGAATTAAAAAAAAACCCCAAAATAAAACATTAAGCTTCGAGAAGAGACCACAGCTGGTTCCTTGAATAACTGAAGCTACATAGGTGCTGCTGGTCTGGCTGTACAGAGTCGGCCAAAGTAATCAACCAAGCTTAGCTATTGGCAAGTGAAACAAGATCCATTAACCTAATATATACATAACTTAATAAACATGCACAAAAAAATAGAATTTATGGCAAGCTTTGCTGCTCACCATGTTTGAATGAATTATTTTGAATCCTCCAGGGTATACCTGGGAGAAGAGAAAAAGGTGAAAAAGGCATTCCTGGATTCCCTGGATTGCAGGTAAGGAAGCAGAAGAATAAGTTGCTTCACAACTTAATATAATTAGGTTCTTAATATATTTGGTAGTTAAAGTTTGCATTTCCAAGTAGGATTTAAAGGATTTATTTTTTTTTTAAACTAACTTGTCACCTTTAGTTTTTAAACTAACCTGTACACTGAGCCAAGTGTAGAGTTCTTCATCTGGGGAGGAACAACCCCGTGTATCAGTACAGGCTGGGGGCTGAAATGTTGGAGAGCAGCTCTGGAGAAAGAGACCTGGGGGTCCTGGTCAGGGAGCCAACATGACCATGAGCCAACAATGTGCCCTTGCGGCCAGGAAGGCCAATGGCATCCTGGGATGCATTAAGAGAAGTGTGGCCAGCAGGTCAAGGGAGGTTCTCCCCCTCTGCTCTGCACTGGTGAGGCCTCACCTGGAATACTGTGTCCAGTTTTGGACACCCCAGTTCAAGAAGGACAGAGAGCTACTGGAGAGAGTCCAGCGCAGGGCCACCAAGATGATGGAGTGGAGCATCTCCCTTTTGAGGAGAGGCCAAGAGAGCTGAGGCTCTTTAGCCTGGAGAAGAGGAGACAGAGGGGGGACCTCATTAATGTTTATAAATATGTTAAGGGTGAGTGTAGGGAGGACAGAGCCAGACTCTTCTCAATGTCATTCAATGACAGGACAAGAGGCAACGGGAGTAAGTTGGAGCACAAGAGGTTTAGGGTAAACACAATGCAAAACTTTTTCACAGTGAGGATGACAGAGCTCTGGAATGGGCTGCCCAGGGAGGTTGTGGAGTCTCCATCTCTGGAGACATTCAACACCTACCTGGATGCGTTCCTGTGTGACTTAGTCTAGGTGATCCTGCTCTGGCAGGGGGGGTTGGACTACATGATCTTCTAGGTCCCTTCCAACCCCTAACATTCTATGATTCTGTGATTCCTCTGCAAAATACTCAGGAGTCCTGCTCTGGGACTCACCCTGTCTCAAACAATCTCATACAGACTTTATGTCCTTGGAAAGAAAGTAAATCTGTAGGGTTATCTTCTAAATATTAATGCTGCTCCAAGCTCCTCTGGAGTAGCACAGTGCTAACATACTCATTTTAATGTAATCCATATGTACCAATGGCAGTTTTTTCCAGCGGCTTGTGCTTCATTTGGCTAACAGTGTTCACATAGAATCATAGAATGTTTAGGGCCGGGAGGGACCTCCAAAGGTCATCTAGTCCAGCCCCCCTGCAGTGAGCAGGGACACCCTTAAGTAGACCAGGCTGCTCAGAGCCTTGTCCAACCTCACCTTGAATATCTCCAGAGATGGTGCACCAACCACCTCCCTGGGGAGCCTATTCCACTGACCCACCACCCTCAAGGTAAAGTACTTCTTCCTGATGTCCAGTCTAAATCTAATTTAAACCCATTAAACCTAGTCCTTTCACTACAGGCCCTTGTAAACAGCCCCTCTCCAGCCTTCCTGTAGGCCTCCTTCAGGTACTGGAAGGTGGCTATAAGATTGCCCTGGAGCCTTCTCTTCTCCAGGCTGAACAACCCCAGCTCCTTCAGCCTGTCCTCACAGGAGAGCTGTTTCAGCCCTCTGATCATCTTTGTTGTCCTCCTCTGGACCCGCTCCTTCAGGTCCATGTCTTTCCTGTGTTGAGGGCTCCAGAACTGGATGCAATGCTCCAGGTGAGGTCTCACCAGAGCAGAGGAGAGGGGCAGAATCACTTCTGTCAGTCTGCTGGCCACACTTCTCTTGATGCAGCCCAGGATGCAATTGGCCTTCGTGGCTGCAATTGCACACTACTGGCTCATGTCCAGCTTCTCATCCACCAACACCCCCAAGTCCTTTTCTGCAGAACTGCTTTCCAGCACCTCATCCCCCAGTCACACATCCCCTAATGTGCTTGGTGCAATATGATAAAAAAAAGTTAAGTGAAGACCTGTCTTGTTTACTTTAGTCTATAGTTCAAATTCATGTCCCTCTCCCATATAAAATATTTGCAAAAGCTTTGCAAAGTTTGGGGATATATCCCAAGTAATGATTATCAAAGAAAAATGAACTGCTCAGCAATTCTGAATAGATGTAATTTTTAATAAGCTGTTACTGTTTTAGCTCACATTCTACTTGCTTTTGTTAGGGTAATCCTGGTTCTTACGGACCTGCAGGTTTTCCTGGAACAAAGGTAAGATGACAAATTATAACAGGTCCTGAACAGTGAGCTTTAGTTTTCTGTGGATTTGTGCTAATTGGGGATGTCTGCATACTTGATAATTCACTCTCCATTCTTTTCCTTCCCTCTGCTACCTGTTGTTACAGAAGTTATATGAACTCTTTTAATTTCTGCCACTCTCTGAAATTTGGCTGAAGGTGTCTAATGGGAATTTGCAAGCAGGAGGAGAGCCAGAGGGCATGTGTGTAGCATGAGAAGTTACACAGCATGTTAACTTTGCCACAGTGACATTGCGAAATATGGTGTTACATGCCTGTTTTGTCCATCTTCCTGGCTCAAGAACTTCCAGTTTACTTTTTAAGTCTGCTAAATGTTAGTTATGAATTTAGGATATCTCTCTGGAGTAAAGAACAACAGAAGTAGGTAGGCAGATATACATCTTGCCCTTTTTCTCCATCTCCTCTCCTCAGCTCATTTTCAAATCTAATTAATGATCACGCTATTAATAAATCACATTAATGAAGAGATATTTGCATTTAGACATGTTCCAGGTGACTGTTTTATCTTCAAATTTAATTTTTACTTTTTTTTTTTTTTTACCACTGTCTATCTAATGAGCTTGAATACTAGAGGTATATTAGTAGATTATAAAAGGAAAAGAGGTGTTGATATACAGCTGCTTTCCACGCAGTAATAGTTTCAGAGGGTCATCAGCAAGCAGCAAACCCATTTCAGCTGTATTAAGCAGCTGAGTCTGCTGGTATGTATTCCAGCTAGTTCTGTGCCCCAGATAGACCAAATCCGCTGACCACTGTCTACATAACTTGGCAATACATGTTGTGGTGTTTTTCATCAGGCCAGATTCTGTGAAAAACACTGTCTGTACAAACCCAGGGAACTCTCCGAAACAAACTGCAGGTGCTCTTATAACATGACAGTGTTGCATGACTGCCTTAGTTAGTATTGTTCCATTAATTATATTAATGCCTTTAAAGATTAATCAAACTATATTTTTGTGATCCTTTCCAGGGCAAAACAGGGTTTGCAGGTTTTCCTGGACAACCTGGCTATCCAGGCATACAGGTAAAGTAACAAGCAATGCACACACTTGCGTGCAAATGTATATACATGCTATACAGGTGCTAAGGATTCCTCCAAAATATACTTGCTTACCAGACCATTTCCTTTTATGCATCCATAATCACTTGTAAGGTTTATAGTTGTCATTATGATCATAGTTACTCAACACTGTGGTAGTAAATAACTAAATAAACATTCCTGCTTGGTGCATATGAGAGTGGGAATTCCATTTTGCATACCACAAGAGTTAGTTAATTCCAATTGCCCATAGTTACTTATTGGTGATGCTAAAGAACTTGAGTATTCTGAAATAAATCAAGACGTGGTATTTTCCCTCTGAAATTGTCCTTTTAGAAAGTTGCACATAAACCAATAGTTTTTCCTAAAGCACTATTAGTTGCACCTGTGAGATCATAGGAATGATCATAGGAATGATCTGAGCAAGATTCACCTCTGATAGAAATTTAAGATGGGAACTCACTCTACATAAAGAATGACAGCTCCAGAACTGTAAATAGCACAGAAAACATTTTAAAACACACACCCCCAAAAAAAAACAAAACAAGAAAAACCCACCCAAACAACAAAACAGAAGGAGCCACAGACTTCTGTTTTACTTTTGTAAGAACAAGCATCAAGTTTTGCAGTCCCAGTTCTCTTGTCTGTGTCCCAAAAGGCCCTGAGCTCCAGTCCCAGGAATGCAGACTCACTACGCACTTCCCACACTCGAATTCTTGTATTCTCAGCTTTCATTTGCTGCAGAGAGCAGGACTGCTTCCTGATCTACAAAGCAAAAACTCTAATATAATTTGTCACATAAAAGACTTCCATGAAGTTCACTTTACTTGCAATTCCAAATATCAAAATCCAAGCTCTTTTAGCAATCCTCCAAGCAGAATTGATTTTCCCTGCCCTTTTAGATTTCCCTGATGCAGATGTTTAAACTTCTTACAAGAGCTTTGAGTATCTATACTATAAGTTCTTTACCACGAGATTGGTGGAGCACTGCAACAGGTTGCCCAGGGAGGTGGTTGAGGCCTCATCCCTGGAGACATTCGAGGCTCTGAGCAACCTGCTCTAGTTGAAGATGTCCCTACTCTCAGCAGGGGGATTGGACTAGATGACCTCTAGAGGTGCCTTTCATCCCAGACATTTCTATGATTCTATGATCTCTTACCATCAATAATATCTATAACTATGCAACCTCTTTTCTTAATGCTTTCCTGTCAAAGAAGAAAATTCCAAATTCTGGTTTAGAATTTTAAGGCAAATAAGTACAGCTTGGTTGTCAAAACATCTCAGTTAAACAGGTACTGATCTACTGTAACTGGTTCATCTTTAAAATAAATGAAATAAAATATAGCAGCCACAAGGTCTGAAGAGTCAAATAGATAGATGCGACAGGTTTGTTACTGTTCAGTCCCTTGTATCCTGAAAGATAATGATATTTTAAATCTTTTTGCCTGGTTTTAAATGTTGTTAAGTGTCAAAATCAAGTTTCCTGAGTGATGTGTCACATCCTTATATTCTCCACCACTGTTGAAGCGTTCAGGTGCATGCTAGCACACTGCATGTTTGCATATGCCAGTAAAATCTCTTGTTGGACTCTTACAGGGGGATCCAGGAGAAAAAGGGCCCCCAGGTCCTCCTGGAGCTGTTGGAATGCCACTGCTTCATATAAAAGGTTATAGCTGGTTTTAACTAATCTTTCAGCTCTATCACGTGTAGGACCTGTTTTGCTAGGGTCAAATCACGGAGTCATCACTGGGGACTCAGGGCACAGGATCCTAAAATATTATCCTCCTAATGGCCACATTCTGTTTGGGTTTATCTCATTGATTTTACTGGAACTGTGTTAAACAGACAAAGTTTCAGATTGTTTGCTTGAAAGATCTTTATCCACATAGTGACAGCTAGACCTGAAGTACCGTCCCTAGTTACTGGACCATAAGCATATTTAAGAGCGAGCTATGAAAAATAAGCCTGTGCTTATGTAACAGATATCAAGTAAGAAAACCAACCTTCCCACTGTAATTTAAAATGCTTATTGTCAGCATTGCCTCACCACACATATTTTACATTACAATTAAACTTCCTATTGCATGGCAGGGGTGAAATCCTGGAACTAGGACTCCCAACACTACACCTGTCAATCTTACTATCTTCCTACCTAAACCTCAGGCTGGGATTTTTGTCCCATCTCCCTTTATCCCCATTTTTATTGGGATATTTAATTGGTAGAAAGGTGTGTGAAAGTTCTTACTTCGTAGCAGGAGACAGTGGGGAACAGCCAAGCCTCCTGCCTGGAAGGGATTTGCTTTGGCATCACGTGGGGAACCTGCTTTGTAAGAACATTTTAGTGGGAAACTTATGAATTCTACTTTAGTGCAGCAAATTCTGATGGTGAACACAGAAATTAAAGCCCAGTTCAGCAGAACCTCCGCGTTATGTAGAGGCCTCATCCAAAAAGTAATTACATTTCTTTTCCGTCAGCTTCTATGTGTTTCCAGCCTATGCAATGAAAGACTTAACCCTGTGCTTAGTATCTCCAGTAACATTTTAAGTTAATAATGTGCATGGTGAACCAGTGGATACATTCTTCAGAGAATGAGACCTTTAGCAGAATTGGTTGAGAACAGAACTACTAACAATATTTTGATTTTCCAATTTCTTTATATCTCATTCAGGTTTTCTTTATCACTATGTAATTACACTTTTTAAATGTATTCTTTATAGAGTTTTTTTAAATATATATTTTTTAATTTGGATAATTTCTGCTGGGACAATCCTGAAATCACCTCACAATGAGCACTGCAAAATGTTCATATCGTGAGATGTACGTTTATTTTAAATGCTCTGGGTACTTACTTTGGACAAACACCTTCATATTCTGAAATATGTATCACAAAAATAGTACTGTGGGGTGACAAAGAGTTAAAACCATGCCCATGAAATGCAAAGGAATCCATAGAAAAGTGACCAAATCCTCCCACCTTAAAATTAAATTATTACACATTTAAAAACACTTCACTGAGACAGAAGTTGTTACTGTATTTATCTTTTGTGTAGCTCACAAATCCTAACTGTGGCTGCAGTTTAATTTGGACTTAACCTGTCATTTGTCAATTCATGTGTTTTTATAATTCCATTTAGGTCCACAAGGAGATCCTGGAGTTCCAGGTCCTGCTGGTGATATGGGGTCAGTTGGACCAATGGGTCCTGCAGNATATATATATATTTATAATATATTTATATATATATATAAAAATACTGGGGGGAGAAAAAACAGCATTTGAAAGTCTAAAGCAGGAGTCTGTTTTCCTAGAAAACCTGGAAAAACCTAAAGATTTACATTTAAGTCTTTGTTATAGAGGGTCTTCTCCAGGGCAGTTCTGAATGGTCTGTAATTCCTCCTTGGTATCTTGGAGTAATTATTACTATAAAGCTGTTTGGGCTATAAACCTTTTTTGTTTGTTTTATAGGTCTACCTGGCCTGCCAGGAGTGAGTGGGGCACCAGGACCTCAGGGTTTTCCAGGTGACCCTGGTTTCCCTGGAACAGGTGAATCAATCCCAGGAAGACCTGGATTTCCTGGACCACCAGGCCTACCAGGACAGACAGGAAGACAAGGTTTACCTGGACTGCCCAGTAGGTTCAGCAGGCATTCATATGGCAAGAATATAATTCTGCATGTTAATACAGTCATTGCTTTTGTTGGTACCTACAAAAATCATAGAAGTAAAAAGAGCATTTGACAGATGTATCAAACCTCACATGTGATGCAGAAAACATCTTTTTCCTATTAGTTTTTGGTCAGTGAGTTATCAAGATTTTAATTATTTCCTGGGTGATTTAAACCCACAAAGTAACATATACGAAAAAACATCCCTAAAAGTATATCAACTTAAGTTAAAATCACAACAAACTGGGGAGGAAACCCAAATCAACATCCTTTAGTAAAGAAACAGGAGTTAAGTTCTACAGTGGAAAAAGGAAGGAGTAGTGGCTATGAAACATCAGCTCTAACTAGACTAATTGCTGTATCATGACCTATAAGCAGCAACTTCTGCAAGTAAAGCATTATGTAATTCATGTAAATAATTTTGTAAGACCTCTGGCTTTTCATGTGAGGGTAACAAGATAAGGGACCAGAGAACAAACAATGTAAGGTGTGGAAACAAGTCAGCCTGATTGATGCAAGCTGTACAATTTATTTTTTCAAAGGCATAATCTGTACTGACAGAGGGATCCCAGGAGAACCTGGAGCAAAAGGTCAGACAGGCCTTCCTGGAAGAAAAGGTGCAAAAGGAGAAAAGGGTAAGTATGCCCAGATAACAAAAATTTGAATGTGAGACCTTTGCTACATATGTCAGACCTACATTTACAAGAAGTTTATGGTAAACTTGGAGGGTAAGCCCATCAATGGCCTACTAGCAACAGGTCTTCTGAGTCAGTAGAGTCACATCTGCACCTAGTTGTTCAGCACTATAAAAAAAATGATCTGCTTCATGCCTTTGAAATCCATGATGAGATTAAATGGTCTGTGCACTACTCATACAGCAAAGAAAAAGGACTTTTGTATTAATTTTGCAACCGTTTCTAACTGATTTTGACCTATTCACATAGGAAGTCAAGGCCTCTGCTCCTGTAGTGCTGGTCCTCCTGGTCCCCGTGGTATGCAAGGACCTCCAGGTACTCCAGGAAGAAAAGGACAAATGGGATACCCTGGAAGACAGGGAGAAAAGGGTGACCCAGGCTTATCTGGTACAGTGGGATCTCCAGGTCTCCCTGTGAGTAGTTTTCATGAGCTTTAGTAAATTAGATGAAGTTACCTCTTAGGCAGGCAGTATTTAAACAGAGTGGTAGAGAAACTACCCTGGAAAATTATCTGGAAGTTTTATCTACTTTCACTTATTACAGTCTAGTTTGAACATGTCTTTTATTAGAATTTGATATCCCTTGCAGCAGTGGGCAGAGCTTTACAGTGAGATTTGGAATCCTGTGTGGATTCTGTGTTTGGAGTGGGGGGGGTCAGTCAGGAGGCCTAGGAAAGCTGGTGGATGTTCATATGGTTTTGTTTCAGTTTGATTTTCTTTTAGTTTTGAATACCCATTGTTCTTCTTGAAAAAATTGGAAATGCACAAATTTCTTCACTGAAGCTGATTTCTCAGTTATTTCAAAAGGAAATAAAAATCTTATTAAGGCCAAGAATTGCATCATGTCAGCAGGTCAAGATGGATTTTATGTCAACATCCACACAGATGAACCAAGTCTGAAGAAAAAGGAACCCTTGATTTTACTTGGATATTTCAAGTAACATAAATTCTTTTTTTTTTTTGAAATTATTTGAAACTCTTAATGAATTTGATATGCTTAGTTGATTTTATAAGTCAGTCTGGACACAATGTAGGATCTTTCACTCCCATGGAGTCTGAAAGGAATTTCTGGTTTTTGTGTTTATCGCGTTACTGTTAAATATTGCTTCATATTTAATATTTTCAGTCAGTAATCAGCCAAAATTTGTTCTCCGGAAGGATCAGCCACTACAGGCAGTGTCTGGTCTTTCTCTGACATGCATAGTAGCAATGAAGCTGAAATAGAATAAAAGTAGACTCTTATTCCTGTTTTAAGTTTCATATGGTAAAATGAATTTCCCATCCTGTTCTCTTGCAAGCTCAGCCTCTCACTCCCTTAATCATCTTGGT
>VYZU01000995.1:13198-27982 GCA_013401355.1 Ceyx cyanopectus | reverse complement strand
CTGTGATGCTGTGATTCTGTGACACAAAGGCAGCTCGTGTCTCCTAGATGACTCCTTCTGCCACAGCTGTCCAAGAGCAGTAATGCAAGGGTTCCCAGTCTGACAGTGATGGACCCTCCACTGGGAGGGTAAGTGGGTCAGATGCTTGCTCTACCTGAAAACAAAGCTGAAGAAAACTTTGAACGCTGAAGCAGTCTCCTGCCTGAGCCCACAGGACAGCCTAGGGGTCTGCATGTACCTGGCTGGTGTTGAGACTGTACAGACAGGACATGGCTTCTTGAAAAGGTTTATTATTGAGAACAACAAACAAGTTATTAATACTTATTCCTATACTAATATGCTAATTTCTAATAGATACTAATATATTTTTTTTCTATTTCTAATATATACTAGTTATATAGACAATGATATAATTAGTATATATAATTATATATATAATTCTAATATTTCTAATATATGCATATATACTGATTTCTACCTCTATGACCCTAACTTACTACCTACAGTCTCTAGTCTATTTCTACTCCCATTTAGGTCCATCCTCATTGCTGGCAGCTGCAGTATTTCGTCTACAGATGCAGGCTGGGCAGAGGTGGTGTGCTGGAGCTTGGCTGTGCATTGGCCTTGGCATGGGAATGGCAGAAGCTGCTGCCAGTACAGACATTGCCATCCATGGAGCACAGAATGGGGGCTGGCCAGCCCCGGGGACCTGCACAGCAGCTAAATTTGGCTGCCCAGATGCTGGGGGTGCCTAGGCTGGTGGGAAGTGGCTGTTTGGGGTGAGAGGTATGGGCCAGTGTGGGGAAGGTTTGGATGGAATGTGGGCACCTCCTGGGTGCCCACAGGGCTGTGCCATGGTGGGGATGGGCCAGCACTGCCCACATGGGCAGCTGTGTCAGCCCAGGTCTGGGTCAGTGCAGAGCTGGGGGCTGCAGAGCTCTGGTGGGTGTTCTTCTCTGCAGCTCCTGCCTCCCACTGAGCATGAGGTGGGCTCCCTGGAGGGTGGGTTGCCTCCAACCTGGGGCCAGTGGGGATGCAGCCAGGTCTCTCTTTCTTTCACCAACACTTTGCATGCACATCATCAGAAATTTGGGGTAACGTCTCTTAAAAAAAGGGGCTGTAGTAGAAGAGCAGCTACAAAATGCAGAGGAGAGGAGATAGTTGCCATCATTGCACAGAGGAGAGAGGCAGAGATCTAAAAACTGAGCATTTGCTTCAGCAAAGATGAACATGGACACTAAAAAAGAACTCTCTGGGGTATTTTAAACCTCAAGTTTCAGCTAAATCAAATGTTAGGGTTTTGTTAAGTAACCACCCCTGTGTTTTCAGCAACTGGGGGCAGAGGAGTGTAGAGTTTTCAGAAGCCTAAAAACTGATGGAGAAATCCAAATTCCACTAATTTCAAGGCACCTCATAGTGGAATGGACATGTTGGAATAATGCTGGTGCTGATGGGTGTCTTCTCAGCATTAAGCAGAGGACACAGGAAGATTTAAATGTTTGGCAAAGCCAGATACAGAGAAAAGAAAAAAAAAAGGGATTATCTTTTCATTTTATAGGTTCAAAGTAAGCAGAAATAATCAAAATCTCTTTTTATCAGCATTTCTACTCCTCAAAAATACTGCACTGAGGATTTCTGGGAGTTACTCCATGAGACAAAACCAGGACATTTGCCCCCCTGTCCCCATCTCATACCTTGTAAAGGTTATGAACTTCTACCATGAACCTCTCCCCCTGGAATGTCCCAAAGGCTGTTTTGTGTGTGGAGGAACTGTCATACCCTGCCCAGAGCAGACCTTGCTGGTGCCATTGCCTGCAGCTCCTCCAGGGTGGCAGATATGGGAGAATCCATTTTGCAGAAACCATGAAGGTTAAGTTGGAGAATGAAGCTTCTCACAGACTCACTTTCAAATGTTTTCAGGGGTCACTTCTTCCCCAGCACTTCTGCAATCACTGTGCAGTTTCCATCATCACCCCACCAGACTGACTGGAAACGATGGCTGATGATGATCTTCTAGAGCTTCTTGAGGAAGAAGCAGGCTGAAGACAGGTTGGTTTTGGAGCAGATCTCCTCCCAGATAATCATTTATGATGGGAGCCCAGGATTCATTGGACAAACCTTGAAAGGCTTTTTGTTCCTCCAGAGGTGCAGTGGCAGCATCCCCAGATGCTCCTGTATCATCTCTTGGATGGTTAGGAGCAGCTGAAGCTGCCCACCAGTCTGACTCCTCTCTTCATTGTCAGAGCTTCACATGAGGGTACCAAACACAGGCATTTCCAGTATACTGCCCTGTTTTCTTCCCCAACCCAAACATGGCCTCATGGATTCTCCAAGTTTTATCACCACTTTGTAGATCCCAGAATCTGAGAAACAGTGACTGTAGACACACTGCATGTTATCACATGCTGGCAGCTCCAGAAAAGACAACTGATATCAGGGGTGCATAGAGATCAGCAGGGTCAGCATCCCACACCCCCCCTACCTCCCAGAAGAGTGCTGCCACCCTGGGCTTCCCTGCAGCACCTGCCCCTGCTCCTGTCCAGCAGCTGTCTTAACCCACATGCTGTCCACTTTCCCCAGGCAAGGAACCACTGCCTGTTCCTGACCACGTCTGAGGACAACATGGAGCTGTGCCTGCCCGTGGACGTTGGCTGGGAGCAGCAGCAGGAGGGGGAGAGGACACAGAGGCACCCCAATGCAGAGGATGTGGATCCATCCATCCCTTTAGCTGATCCAGCACCATTTGCAGCCATGCAAGGCTGACTCCCAGGAGCAATTAGCAGCATCAGAAGCTTTCTTCTCTCGGCAGCTGCTCCCATGGGACTGGCTTCAGCACAAACGGCTGCTGCCAGATTCATTTCACTCTGGGCTGCAATCTGCTTGAGCTGCCCTGTCCAGGGCTGCAGAAAGATTTTTTTCTGCTGACAGGTGTCCCCTGGCAGGGGGATGCTCCTGAGCAGCTTCTGGCACAGAGGGGTGTCCTACTCTTTCCACTCTGGTGTAGAGCAGAGTAAATCCTCTTTGATCAATGCAAAATCAGGTGTAAAACAGGAGTATCCAGCCCAGCCTATTTAATTCTCCAAGATCTAAGCAGGCTTGTAATCTTCATCAGCATTGCTTCCTGCTTGAAATGCTTTTCATTAGCTGCTCATTCAGTGAATACAACCACTTGTGCTACCTCAGCAAAACACACGCCACACTTCTCGCCCAGCAGCAGAAGGCAAACAATTTATTGCATTTTAATCACTGGAAGTTTTGGCAGAGTTGCTTCCTGGCCTCTGTGTTTCTTCCACCCGTCCTACTGAGAAGCCTCTAGAAACTTTGATTGCAGCAACATGCTTGACCAGAAGTAATCCAGTCCCTTCTCAGCCCCCAAGTAACTGCACAGCCCGATGCAGATCCTGGGGAAGATGAGGACTGACTGCTTGGTTATCTCAGTGACCTTTAGATTCAGTCCTGGAAGAGTATAGCTGCTCCATTGCAAATGTGGGATGTCCTGCCAAGGCCTTTGCCATGTCATCAATCTTGCTGGAAATTTCCATGCAAAATTTTTCTTCTGCAAATAATGATTTCTTGGAGCTTAAATGCTTCCAAGAAACATTTCAAGGAAAAAAAAAATAAAAAAAATAAAAAAAAATAAAAATAAAAAAATAAAAATGAAATGCTGAGTTACAAATCAGAAAAAACCCACTAATGGATCCCTTTCCCAACTCAGTCATCAGTCAAGGAACCAGACCGAGCAGCCCGTGGTTGGCACAGGGTTAAGGCTTTGGGACACTGAAGTTTCAAGCCAAGAACTGTTGAGTGACTTAGTAAGGGCACAGTCCCAGCCCTGGTTGATTCGAAGTCCCAGCTACACAGGATCTGTTTGCTAGCTAGTGTCCCTGATGGTTCTCCTGGGTGATGCTTAGGACAGGTTAACCTCATCACCTGCAGAATGGTCCCTTTCCCCTGGGCAAGCCATGCTCTGCAGCTTGTGACCAGCTGCTCCTCTCCCAGGCTCAGTATTCCTGTGCTTCTGACTCACATTGAGTGTTTTAAAGAAATTTTTGATGCCTCATATCTTTATTTTCCTGCGTCTGGGGGTTTTCCAGCTTCTGATCCACACCCTTCACCCTTCACGCTGCTGTGGCAGAACTGGTTCTCCTTGCATGAGCCCTAACGTGCCCATCATTCACCCACAGCCCCTGCACTGAGGTCAACAGGCTCCTTCCTTTGCTCTGCTGCTGTGTCTGTGCGAGGCCTAGGCAGGCAGAAGATGGGCCAGGGGGAGTGTTTGAGAGTCCCCACCAGCTGCTGATGGGCCAGGCACCCTTAACTGGATGATCTCCAAGGATGCCACTCAGGACTGGCTGGGGCAGCTGGACTGCCAGCATCCCTCCAGCATCACCATCCCTATTCCTGCCTGGGCCCTGCACTTGCTGCCAGGGGGGTCCTTTCACATTCACCCCCTGGAAATGCCTGACAGGATCGGGCCCAGCCTGTGGCTGCCAAGCCCCGTGTGCAGCATCCTGAAGCAGAGGGGCAATGCCAGGCACAGCAACCCTGGGGGAACCAGAACAAAGGCTGGTCCCTTCCCCTTCCCACAGTGTTATCTGGGATCCATCACTGCCTAACACAGCCCCCTCCACCCTGCTGCTGCCTCCCCCCCCCAGTCACCGTGGAGAGGTTTCACTCCAGGGTAACAGGGAGTTCATTTGGCTGAAGGGCTGGGACTCCCCAGCAGCCCTTTGCAGCAGGAGGATTCTGATGAGTCTGCAGAATAATTCAGGAGGGGGAGGCAGACCTTCTTGGGCCCCAAATTCTCCCTTTTTTTGCCCTCCGGGTCTGACTCCCCCGAATCTCTGCTGCCCCAGGTTGCCTCAGGGCAGTGGCTTGCTGAAACTGTCCAAATTCAGCATTTTCTCTGCTGCACAAATTTGGACATGCCTTCCTCCTCCCCCACAGCACCCTCAAGGTCACATTGTGTGATCTGATGAAAGGGAACAGGGAGGGGAAAAAAAAAAAAGCCTGGCAAGATGAAAACTGATCCCAGGCTCCAGCTCCATCCTGTTCCCCTCAGCCCCTCTCGGCTTGTCCCAACTGCCCTGGGACGGCTGCTCCTTGCACCCGGGATGCATTTTTGAGATGGTTATGAAAGGAATTGTGCATTCAGGTGTTCTAAGAACTGGCTGAGTCCTTTGTGCAAAGGACGGATGGGGAAGCTTAGGCTGTAGTGCAGGATTGTGTAACCCTGGCACGCTGCAGTGCTCCTGCTGGCAGGTGGTGAGAAACTGGGCAGAAAACAGCCTTTGAAATGCCCAGCTGGACAGAAAAAGGCCTCGCTGGGGAGCCCTGACCCTCCCTCACCCCACTCACAACCTGACTGCTGCTCCTCTGCCCAGAAGGAGATGCTCAGAGATTTACCAGCAGCCAGAGTGCTTGCATCTGTACTAGCCATTTAAATATGCCTGGCACTGTTTCCTGGCCCTGGGGCCGCTGACACAGAACAGTCTATTAAACTTTCTTATCCTCCAAGCCAGGATGGATGCACCCAAGTGCACAGGGCAATAATATCAAGTCTATGCTGTCCTTAAGCTTTTCCCAGGAATGGTTTTTGAAAGCACGAGCTGGCTTGACCCAGAAACCTGCCAGGGACCTGCAACCACAGTGAGACCTGGGAATATTCTTGATGACCACGGAGTCCTTTCAGCCCAGATTCCTGTGGTGCAACCCTTTGTCACCCTGAGATGTAGGGTGTGCCAGGGGGAGGCAGTGACTTGCACATACCCTAGTAGCATCTGCACTTGGCAGAAACACCATCCCAGTTTGCTCAGACCTTGAACTCCCACTGTCCTGAGCTCATGGGTGCTGTGCAGACACAGAATCACAGGATAGCTATGGTTGGAAACGACCTTGAAAATCATCATTCCAACCATTG
This sequence comes from Ceyx cyanopectus, assembly GCA_013401355.1. Taxonomy (NCBI): domain Eukaryota; kingdom Metazoa; phylum Chordata; class Aves; order Coraciiformes; family Alcedinidae; genus Ceyx; species Ceyx cyanopectus. Next base: position 22,062 of record VYZU01000995.1, on the reverse strand, counting down.
TCTATCTCTACAAGCCCCAGCCCACCAGCAGAGACCTGCAGGTTTTCCCCCCTAGAGCTACAGTCCAGCTGCTGCACAGGGTTTGGGAGCATTCCTGTCTGGCCAGTGCTTGTGAGAAGGCTGTGTGAGTGTGAAAGAGGGGTAAAAACATGAGAAAAACCACCTCTTGTGCTGAAATGACATGGAGAGAAAGATGCTGCTGCACTGAGACACATGTTAAAAGGAGCTGAAAGCAGGAGCACAGGCTGTCCCGAAACCAACAAACTGCTTCCCATTGCAGCTTCTCACCTCAGGCCAGCACAGGCAGAGGCAAAGAGTGTTCCCTGGCTGGGATACAGTCGCAGCAGCTTTCACAGGGGGAAGATGAGGTTAGGCCACCTGCAGCATGAAAGCCACTGGCAAGACTGCACATATTCCTGAAAATCCCTGCTCTTGTTTGAAGGTCTCCTCAGCACCAGTGGGATTTCCCTGCCTGGTTTCCTTAACATCCTGACCAGGATTCCAGTGCTAATAATGTGGAAAGACAGAGTTTTGCAAAGTTTTGCACCCATGTGGCAAGCACAGGGCAGTGGGACTTGGGAAGCTTCAGGAACTCTAGTTTTGTTGTTCTTCCACTGCTACATCAGTATAGCAATGGCACCACAGCTTCCAGCAAGGTCCTTTGAAGGTTATATCCCCAAGCTGAGGAGCTGGTGGCTTGCCAGTGCATGGCAGGACTGAGCTGCACAAATGGGACAGCATGGCCAGCTCCCACCCTGCATGAAACAGCCCCAGAGAGAGTTCTGCCCTCGGGGACATGTCCCTTCCTAAGGCAAAGCATCTGGGAGGAGATGATTCTTCACTGAGAGAAGCTCTCTGTTCCCAAGGAAGCCTTCCCTGATGCCCACACAGGATGGCTGAGCTCCCCAGAGGCTCATGCACATCAGGAGTCTTATAAGTTTGGCCAAGACCCTGAGTGCATCCCCTGTCTGTTCCTGGAAGGCTGGGTCGGGGTTAGATCTCTGCCAGGTCCCTCTGTCAGTCTGGGCAGGAGCACCCACAGCCCGAGTTTCTCTTGCAGGTGTCTGCACTCCCATTTGCTCAGGAGCTTTGCACTGGGAAGTCTCTCCCCTTTCTCCCTCTTTGCACCCATTTTTTCCTGATGCTGCAAGCACGAGTGTGTTGCTCTGGTGCTGTGTTCCTCAGCCTGGTTGCTCAGATGAGCTACCTGATATGCTCCTTCTCTGGGAGGGTGCCAAAGTGCTTTCTGCAGAACCACTGAGCTCCTTTCCAGCAAACATCCTGTCAGTAGCTGAATTGTTTGAATATCCAGGGAAATCAAGCACAAAGTGCAGATTGGCCAGGCGTGTTCCCAAGAAACAATTTTATCAAAACTTCTGGCAGAGAAAGCTCCTGGTTTGACAGAGCCTTTTCATGGGCAGGCATGGAGAGCAGAATCAAGCACTGTCTTTGTCTGAGCAGAGTCAGAAGCTTGGCTCCACTCCCCTCACTCCTGGTGCATGACCCAGGCACAGGCTGCAGAAACAACCATCTTCACCCTGAGGATGTAATTCAGTGTCCATCAGGGCAGCAAGGGGCTGGTGGGCATGGTTCAGAAGACATCCATTCAGGTACCTCAGCTGGTTCTTTTCCAGGGTCAATTTCTAGCCACAGGACTGTCTTAGGCAGTGAGGACCCAAATGACATCTTCTCCAGCATGATTTCACATGTCCTAAGTTTCATTCTGCCTCATAAATCAAATATTCTGAGGAGTTCTGTCTCGGTATTTTTCCCTTTTCAGAAAACCAAGCTTTCATTTCACATAAGCAAGGAGCACGAGTTTGAGCCTCTTGAGACCATCTTCACATTCCTGTTTCAGTTTTGGGGTTTCAGTGACACAACATCAAATGTCATGTGGAGCAGCACACTCCAAAGTGCCCAACAGGCTCCATCCTAATGATCCAGCAAAGAGCTGTGTAGCTCAAGCAGCAGGAGCTGTGTTCACAGTGTGGGCATCACAACACCCAGTGTCAGCAAAATCACACTCCTCCCTGAGTGTTTTCAGTGCCATTGTTAACAGCAGCAGCCCTGAGGTAGGAGAGCTGAAGGAATTAGGAAGGAAGAGCACTCTCCCTGGGCTGCAGTGATTGCACAGTAAATTTCCACAGATTAGTGTGCTCCGAGGTAAGGGTTTCTCAGATGCAGCCTTCCTGTAATTGCTGCTACTTCTGTGGGCTTTTCAAACAATAAAGGAGTGAAGAAAAAAAAAGTTGTGCCTCTAGCATATTACCGTGCAACCTTAAACAATTTATGGGTTTTTCTTTTCCTCAGAACAGTGATAGGGCCCAAATCTGCTTTTATAACAATTTTGTTGCTGTTTCTCAGATTTGGGGCTCCTTCCAGGTTGTTTTTGGAAGAACATAGGATGGCTGGTTCCTTTAGCAATGAGTGTCAGTGCTGCTAGCCACTGCCAAGCCTTAAAAGTATTAAATCCGCTTAAAATAAAGATATTTAAGCATTAAAAAGACGTGTTGTATCCTATTTTGCCTACTGCATTCTGACTTTGCCTGCGTTTCCAAGCTTTTCTCTACTTCAACTGAGCTGAAAATAAAAAAGATGCTCAGGGTATCATCTACAAGTGGGTTTGTGGTGAGAAACCTGAGCATCCACCTGTGGGTCCTACCCTGCCCTACTGCACCATGCCCTCTGTTCACCATGCAGTCTCCTGCCCTCAGGCACCCCCCAGCCCACTGGAAAGCTGTAGCCCTGGCAAACCCTGATCCTGCTCTGGGAGGGGGGTTTGACTAGATGATCTTCTAGGTCCTTTCCAACCCCTGACATCTATGATTCTATGAATCCCCCTGGCCTGTGTATTTAGCTGTGCCATGCTGATCCCTGCAGGGACACATGCTCACTGTCTATGGGTCTGCCTCCTGTTTGGGTTATGTTGGAAAGCTGGGCTTCAGCAAGCATCTAGTCTGCCCATCACCCAGAGTCCAGCAGGAAGGATGGGTTTTGTTCTGTTTTTCTTACTTAAGAGTCATTTACTTGCAGATATGGTAACTGGCTGGGTCTGACTTCACACAGGGCACAGACTCAGAGAGATTCATCTCTGCATCCACCCTGAGCCATGGTGCCCATTCACATGGGTGTCAGCAGCAGCCTTCTCCAAGTTGCTCCTTGGCAGCGTGACTGGAGAGTTTCCTGTGGTCTGTAGCACTCTTGTTTTCCATGGGGCTATAACAGGAGCTGGAGCAGTGACACGTGACAGACTGATTTAGGCCCTGGTGAGAGGATGTTTATAGAACTGGGACACCAGAAACCTATTACAGACAAGCAGGATATCTTTGCTCCTCTAACTCCTCAGATCAGCAGAGCTTAACCTGCTGGCTCCCTCCATAAATGTCCCAAAGAGAACAGAGAGTCTCTTCAGGCATTTCCCACCAAATTAGAGTTGTTGCTATCAGGGGGTTACAGAAACACTCTGTTAGGGGCAGAGTTGGTACAACCATAATGAAATAACAAAATCCAGAGATTGAGGCAGATGTAGCAGAAAATTAATTCCCATTTCTTTTAGAAATGTCAATGGGAACACACCTTTCCAGAGCCAGCTTGAAACTTCAGGTGCTTCTCTCTCCCCTGGCAAAATTACAGCTGCTCTGGTGAGAGACACACATCAGTGTTTGCAACACCCTGGTCATCCTCAGGTGTCACCCTAAGAGTCAGAAACTCTCCTCATGAACGTGTGTGAGTTCTTCAGCCTGTACTAAAAGAAGCAGACAGAGAGGACATGAAACAGTCAGTGAACTCAGAATAACTCTAGAAATGAGTGTCCTGTCCATTGAAAATTACCTGGTGCCTGATTGCTCTGACAAAGGCAAGTTTCCAGGTGCCCCCCTGAAGGAGGAATGTGTGGACACTGCCAGGGAGGAGTGTGGCTGCAGAGGTGTCAGTGTTCTTGCCATGGAAAGCAATGTGGGAAGAGTTGGAAGGTCCTCAAGTCAGTGCTGTGGCCAATCTCAAAGTCAAGTAAATTTTCCCTGTGGTGAGCAGGAAGGGTCTGAGATCAAGATGTGTTATGACAACCTCACAGACAGCCACTATTATCAGAGTAGCGAAGATTATATCCATAAGGCAGAAATATCCCTCTACCACAGTGTCCACATGTCCTGAAAACCACCCTCCTGACACAAGCCCTGTCCTGACATTCCCAGGACATCTCGCATCTTGCAAACATGAACTCCAGATCATGTAGACTATAAAGGTCCCACATCCACACACCCAGATCTATCTGCTGCCTGTGAGCAGCACGAGGGGGAAGGAAGCAACTGATTCCCCCTTCAGAGTCTGTAATGTATGACTTGTTCCCTCCAGGTCAGCAGCCATCAGCTGTTTGGCCACATCTACCCTCTTCTAGACATTGTTTTTCTCCAAGGGAATTTGCTGATGTGAAAGCTTAAAAGGCAGGAAATGGAAAAATTCAAGAGCTGTTAGTGAGAGGAACTGCACTGACAGGGCTATGCAGAGCATCTCAGCCATGCAGCCAGGACCTGCCAGCCAAGAACAACTCCACGGCATCGGGCTTAGTGCACTGGGGTCAGGAAGGACAAACTCACACAGGCTGCAGCATGCAACCTCACAGCCAGCCTAAGAGCAGGGAGAGCACTGAGGATGAGGAATCACAGAGTGTCAGGGGTTGGAAGGGAGCTAGAAGATCATCTAGTGCAACCCCCCTGCCAGAGCAGGGGCACCCAGACCAAGTCACCCAGGAACACATCCAGGGGGGTCTGGAATGTCTCCAGAGCAGGAGACTCCACAACCTCCCTGGGCAGCCCCTGCCAGGCTCTGCCACCCTCCCTGGGAACAAGTTTGTCCTTGTGTTTCCCCTCAACCTCTTGTGCTGTTTCCTGACCTGTGATGTCAGCAGGCCTGGTTTTCACCACCATCTTGCCTGTTTTGAAGGAGGACAAGTCCCAGCTCCTTCTTCATATACGCTGATAGATGCTCGTGCACATACACTGATGCATATGCTGATGCTCAGCACCAGCCATGCACATAAACTGATACATTGCTGATGCTCAGCACCAGCCATCAGCCTCTTCTTGGTCCATAACTCATGTTCAGCTTGCACTGGTGAGCAAGGAAACACAAGATTTAGCAGGTGTCCCAGATTTTTCATTGGTGTTAACACTGGGATTGTGTATATTCCTGTTGTTCTAGAGATAGCTGATAAGATGTGAAAGGTCCTTAAATTGCTCGTCCCAGCCATGGGCAAATGACAGATGCTCAGTTCTTACTCCAACGCACTTTGAGTTGCATTGGTGACATCTTTGTTCTAGGGGATACGCCCCATAGTAAACACAGAGGCATCATTCTGCAGTATAGGAGCTTAGTGGAGGTGAGTGATGGAGGAGGAAGATGGAACTGCATTGGGTACAAAATGATTACAAGCTGCTTACACAGGGTGTCCATGAAAAGGTGAATGGATGATAAAAAACCATGGCTGGGACACACTGCAAGATGTCAGCTAATCCCCTTCCCAGCACAACTGTGCTTCTGTCTCTTGTGACAGGAACGTGTCTGACCTGGTTTTAAAATCTTCTTATGCTGGAGTCACAAGATTTTTTTCCAGACAATTTCCCCAGCATTTGTCCTTCCTGGCAGTCTAAAGGTCTCCGCTCGTGTTGAACCAAAACATTCTTTGCAATAGTTTATTTTCACTATTTCTCTTTGTCCATCAAGAGTTTGTTGCCTCCTGCTTGGGGCATATTTTTCACTGGAAATGGCTCAGCAGCTCTAGAAAATATACCAAGTTCTGTGAGAGACATGTAAATGGTTTCCTAAGGCTGCACCTTTCATGAGCACACACACACACACACATAATAGCCTACTCTTATTATTTTGGGAAGTCCACTTGTTCCAGCATGGAAGCAAAAAAAGAGACCTGCCTGCCCCATGCAACAGGACCAGCTTTCCTCAAAGTGAGGTGGGATATGAAGTAGAAGCAATGGCCAGAGTACAAAGCTGAAGTGTATAGAATAATAGAACAAATTTGGTTGCAAGGGACCTGCATTGACCATCTGGTCCATCCACCAGGGCTGGCAGAATGTTGTATTATTGAGGGCATTGTCCAAATGTCTCTTAAACACAGTCTTGGGGCATCAACCACCTCTCTAGGAAGCCTGTTCTAGTCTCTGACCAACCTCTTGTAAAAAAATGCTTCAAATGTCCAGTCTGAACCTCCCACACATTTTGAAATCAGGGCTACCCTGAACAAGACTTGTTCTTGGCCAGCTCTGCTATGATGAGGAGCAAGCAGAGGAAAGTCTTACTTCTAAGCAAGGATAGCTGGTGTTTCCAGACTAGCCTCAAGGGTGGGAAGTCAGTGAGGGGTGCATATGTAAGAGGAGTGTCTGCGAGGTGTGATGCACTGTGGAAGTGGGATGGTTTCGTTGGCAAGCTCTTGCCCTCACTAATGTGCCAGCCAAGCTCTCGGGCACTGAATCTGGTGCCAGCACAAATCCAGGCTGACTACTCTTTAGGAAGGCAAATATCCCTCATGGGGAATTGCTATCATACCCCTCGAGGCAAGTTAAACACATATTTGTGCTTAAATGTAAATTATTAATGAACAATGCATTGGGCAGAGTCCTACCACGATATGCAGCTCCACACGGGGTCTGCAAGGCTGCGTCACAAGCAGATTGCACAAGCACTATTCTCCTGCAAGGAGTCTGCTCTGTCTCTGGTCTTCCTACTTCCAGTCACTTTAACCCCTTTTGCAGTTGGACTTTTTTTTTCCCTGCTTGCCAGATTATTCCTCAGACACAAATTACCACTGCTGAGCAGTTACAATTAGAATTTCCCCTTTATCCCATACCAGACCCGGGAACCAAGAATTAAACCCTTATGGGTGTAGAAGTGAAGAGGCTGCTGCACTGTCCTTCTCTCCTTGTGACTATGTTGGGTGGGAAAGGACTGAAGAGCAGGTGCCACAGCAGTGAGACAACTCTTCCAGAATCTGCCTCATAAATAATCACCCCCAGATCCAAGCTGAGACCATGACCCAGCTGGAAAATCCCTTGGGCTCTGTGCTCTAGCTCCTTGGCCACCCATGGTCTAGTATTCAATCAACAGCCCATGGGGTTGGGTGTTTGATGACACAGATGATTAAACCAGGAGCGTGGGGCAGGTCTGTACAGTGACCAGTAAACACCAGAGCTGCTCTCAAGTCAGGTCCCATCGAGAGGCAAAGCTGTGCCCTGAGCTAGTGAGATCTGCTCCCCCTGTTTCATCTACTAATGAGCTGGCCCCGTGCCATCCTGATTTGCAAGAAAAATTCACAACTATCACTTGACTTAAGTGTCTTAGGAAGCATGTCCTGAACCCCAGCCAGGCAGGGCTGTGCCTTTGGGAAAAGGAGACCCTCCAGCACAATTTCACAAAGATCTCTTTCAGGAAATACTTTCACTGCCCAAATTTCATCAGCATGCACTGGTCTGTTATGTCCTGGTCCTTCCCTCACACACGGGGCAGTTCTTGAGGTGCAGAGCGTGTTTGCCCTGTGTGCTCTGGATGAAGGCTGTAGGTGTGGGCTGAGGAGTAATCCGCATGGCTATGGTCAGCTAAGCTCCTGGTTATGCAGGAGGCATCCTCTGTAAGGACATGGGAGGCTCTAGATGGTGCTTAACTGAATGGAGATGTGCAACTGTTTGGGCTGATAGATGGCAGTCAGACCTGAGGACCAATCTGCAAGCCATGGGAAGAGAGTGCAGGAGGATCTGGCAAGGAGGAGAGCAGGGTCACAGATCAGCCAGGACTGCTACTGGGTCACAGATCAGCCAGGACTGCTACTGAGCCTTGCAGAGTGACGCCCCAGAAAGAGCAGTTAAAGAGCAGATTTTGTGAATAGACAGAAAGTCCAAATTACAGATCAACAAACACAGCCAGATGGACACTGCTGCCTCCTGGACATCTGCATCATTTATTGATGCTCTCAGGACTCGGCCACACTGCCAAAACTGGAGGCACAGACCTTCTGCCAAGTCTGTGCTCAGCACATCCTCCTGCTCTGCATAAGAAGGGGAAAAACTGCCCAGGATTCCTGTTGTGAGCAGGAACCTGGCTGGGCTGCCCAGCCCTCCTGTGAAAACCTGTCCCAGAAGCCAAGTTTCAGTCAAACACTGTCCTGCAAGTTGAACCATCTGTCTTGCTCCAACTTATGAATGAGCCACATTCTTACCTTTGCTTGTGGAGATTTTCAGCTCTGTTAGTTCTTTTTAAGCAGCTTATCTTTAGTTTTATATTGAGAATAATGAAATCTGTCCGTGCAAAAGATACCCCCATCCACAATCTTTTCAGGTCTGCATGAGTGAATGAAACATTTCCCAAACCACTGGCATGCACCAATCAGTCCAGACCTTCCCACAACCTCACTATGAAACTCTCTGAGCCTCCAGAACAGCACAGTGCATCCAGCCTGTCTAACAGGACTGGTATCTGCTCTACAGGGAGTCCTGAATCATGCCCAGAAGTCATCTGGAAGAGCATCAGTTGGCCCGGGCAAGCTGTACCCATGGTGGAAAGGGCTGTTTCTTGGCATCCTTTACTCAAGCTCTGTAGTGGTGCAGAAGAGGTTTGTCATTATTAACAGCAGCTCATCATTTGCTCTGGTTCTACTCAGCATCAGTCTGCTGCAGGAACACTGGAACCTGCTGCTTTCAGCAACCTTCTGGGGTGCTCACTGGAGACACAGCAACCTCCAGCACTGAACTGTCACTAGTGATTGAACAGAGCTCAGTTACAAATAGAATCATAATTAAAAAAACCAACAAACTAAACTAAACTAAACTAAACTAAACTAAACTAAACTAAACTAAACTAAA
>VYZU01000994.1:33245-52097 GCA_013401355.1 Ceyx cyanopectus | reverse complement strand
ACTGTAGACCTTGGTAAAAAGTCATTACCTGTCTTTCTTATAATCCTTCTTTATATATGGAAAGGTTGCAAAATGGTGTCTTGTAGTCTTCTCCAGGCTGAACAACCCCAACTTTCTTGGACTTTCTTCACAGGAGAGGTGTTCTGGCTTTCTGACCTTTATTGTAGCCCTCCTCAGGACCTGTTCTAACAAGTCCACATCTGCCTTGTCCTGGGTGACCCAGAGTTGGATGCACTTCTCCAGATGGAGACTCATGAGAGCAGAATGGAGGTAGAGAAATTGGATATTTAGAGAAGGAGGACTAGGACTGAGATATGATGCTGACTGGAGCTTTATAAATGTCCCAGGTAAGTTAACAGAAAGAGAGATTAGGTAGAATTGGAGATTGTCTGCAATAATGAAGAAATCTGGCAGTCTTGTCACACAGCTATTGCTCTCAAATGTTCCTCAGAAACTAGAGACACTATGTTTAAACCTGATGGTACCAGATGACTTACTCTAAAAACCCCCTTTTCTTCATCTCTCCAATGGTAATATTAGAGACTTGATTAAAAAAAAAAAAAAAGAAAAAGAAAAAAAATTAAAATGAGTATAAAGTATATATGCTAATGCAGAGCTGTAATAGTGCAAGACTCAAAATGGAAATAGAAGGGGATGGGAAATTCTTTTGAAGACCTATTTAGACTTTGGCTACTTGGGCTAGGACTCCACAGTTAAAAGAGAGCAGAGAAGCCAGCAAAAGCAGTACCAGAGTGTCTAGAGAAGGAAGCTCATTTAAAAAAAAAATAAAAAATTACTTTGTGGCTATCACAAAGTAAAAAGCTCGTTTATGTTCATGGACTAAAGAAAGGATGTCAATTTGAGTTGATCAAGAGCTAATCAGATCAATGAGCCAGTCCANCTGGGACTGCAAAGCTGGTGTCTTACAGGATACAAATGGAAAAATTCATACTGAAGTTGCAAGTTTGCTAGTGCTCGTGTTGTTTGTTTAATGATGGTGTGAATACCCTCACTGGCATTCATCTGCTGTCTCTCATGGTATTACACACTTCAGAAGTGCAAACGATGTACTTTTTATTATTTTCTTTTTTTTCTTTTTCTTTATTTCTTTATTTCTTCATTTCACTAGTCACCAAAGGGATTATATGGTATGTTCTTTGAGTCAGGGTCTTCAGACTACAAGATTTCTGGATACATGAGGCAACTATTCAATGCTGGTGAATTTCAGCGGAAAAAACCTACTAGTAGTGTTCACCTGCTTCTTAACCTTTCAGGTGAAGCTGAAGGGCTATAGATTATAGATAATACTTGTTACATAAAGATGTCTTGTTAGTGTTATTGGAGAGGAAGAAAACCTTGTGGTATGTGTGTAGCTATATGTGTAAAGATAAACATGCATGTGGATGTTTTGAAGGAAGAAGGGTTGCTGAAACAAGAAGTCTGGTCTGTGTCTAATATGTATTCCTAGAGAAAAGTGGACAGAAGCCAGATCCCTGCATTGCATCTATAATAATATGATTTAGTTGACAGTGACCCTCTGAAATGAACCTAGTCTTCTTCTTTAACAGACAGATGAATAATATTTTGTTATCTGTCATTGTTTTGCAGCAGGAGCAGCAGTTAGTGGCTTAGCTGATGGGAATCTGAAGAAGGTGTTTGAAAGGCAAACAGGATAGCCACCATCTCCCTGCATTCCTGCCTCGTTAAGGTATGATGCTTAGAAAGGTCTGGCATGCCAGTACCTGTCCCACTTCAGAATTAATCCACCAGACAGATGAGAGAACTGAGATTTTATTATCCTGCTGGAGTATATGCAATGATATGTAAAGCAGTGGATCCCGAGAAATGAGATGTAAAGCAGTGGATCCTGAGGCTGTGTAGATAACTGCTGCTGTCATCTGAATTACCAGTTACAATCAAAGCTTTTAAGATGTTCATCCCAGTACCCTCAAAAGATCTTCCCTGCAAATGGGTGTCTGTGTCAAATGGTGCTTAAGACACTGGGGCAACTTTGAGATTATCCCACAAGGTTGGTTGGTTTTTTTCCCTTAATCAGTATGAATTTGCCCACAGAAGTTAAAGACTTAAGATGAAGAGTGACATCACTAATCGGAGTAATAACTTTCACAAAAGACCCTTCCCTGTCAACCATATTTGGTAGCTATATCTAGGTAATCTTTGCACCACGAATCAATCTTAGACTGTTCAAATTGTTCATATGCAATTTTAAGGCATTTTCTATGCACAAGATTAATGCTAGTACTCCTCCTACCTCATTCTCTGCTCCTCTCTGGATCTTCTCTCCATGGCTTCTTTCCCAGTGCTCTCCGTATTTTCTGTGGCAGTATCCAGCAGAGTTGTGTAAATCCAAGATGAACTAGATAAATATCAGCTTTTTTCCATCTGAGTTATCCATATTAAGTGCAGTTCATTGCATTTAAACTATATTCATGTTCTACTGAATACATTTTTATTCAGTTTTTTTTTTCTTAAGTACTGCCTGAAATAAAAGGAAGAAAAAGTATGAAATTAAATATGGATATGGATACATTTGTATGTTCCAATTAAGAACTGTCAGGTTCTGTTAAGATACTGCTTATTATTAGCCATTATGTGAATAATGATCATGTATTTGCTCCAATGAAATAGTACTGAAAGATTTAATATTCTCTTCAGTATTTATTTCAAGATCTTTGCACATGGCTACATCCTAAAGAACAGAAGAGTTTCATCTCTGTAACTCTGGATTGCAATGTGACTGAGGAAGTCTGAGTGGGGAACAGAAAAATGTCAGGGACAATTTCAGGACTTCAATTCAGGAATAGATCTTTAAAAAATCCTGAATTCTATGGAAAAGCCACCTTGGAAGAGGAGACTCTGTGCAATTCTCCATATAGTTGACAGAGAGCAAGGCAGGCTGATTAGCAGAAAGTCAAGATGCATTTGTAATAAAGATATACCTGCTTCCAAAAACATTTGCTGAGTCCAACTTGATTTTGACATCTGGTCATGGTGTCAGTTCAGGATGTGTCTCCACCAATGCCCTCGTTCAGTTTAGCCCTGAACTCTTACAGTGCACCTCAGTCACATCTTCTTAAGCCTCCTTTAGTAAATATCTAAATATCCAGGAGTGGCTTTGGAGAGCACAGTCTGTATTCCTGGTGTATGGAAGTAAAATAAAAGATGTGCTCCACGAGTGCAGCTTACAACTGTCAGCCCTTTCCAGGCAGCCTTTCTACAGAACTAGACTAGCTGGCTGGAATATCTGCCAAAAAGCTTGAAGTGAGGCCATCAGCTCCTTGCACAATGACTTTTTTTTTTTGCTCTAGAGATCTATTTCTGTATGTGAACTTAGTTTTAATCCTGTGTAAGAAGCCTGCCTTCACTGGATGCTGCTACAAGACCATTCCAGAGTAGACAGCAGCCTGCTAGGGAGGCTGTGTGGTGCACTATGGCTGGAATATTTGTCACTGCTCGTATTTGCTCTGCTGTGGATGGAGCTGCTAAACAGCAGTTTGGGGACACATTTGGACCCATACAAAAATTTTGAAAGGACAAGATTACTATTTGGACTCCACTCATCAGGCTGAGAAGAATGGATAAAAATATATTTATATGCTATATAAAAAATATAGCATGTCAGAATAATATATCAGGAGGATAGGTATTATTATTAATGTTTCTTCATCTTTAATGACAAGTTAATGAAAATATAACTAGTACTTAGATGTTTCAAAAATGCATATCAAGAGGAAAGTAATTTCTAAATGTTTGGGGTTGTTTTTTTTTCATTAATTGTTGATGAAAGCTTACTTCTTTTCCAGTTGCCTTCTCTTAACCCTTACCAAGCTTGATCAAGCAGACAGAAAAATCCATAGTTAGCTTTGTTTGAAATTTTTCCATGCAAGTAAGGATTCTAAAAAACATTTTAAGTAATAAAAAATAGTTATAAAACTTCTGTGGTGTACAATGAAAACTCTGTTTCATTCTGAACTAATGTATTGAATGAATGGATCACCTCGATTTTTAGAAACAGATGGATTTAAGACTCTAGAGCTTGTGTTCCCACCTATAGTTTGCAAGTCTACATTTATAACATTTTCTAATAAATGACCAGGTTATAATTGTTCGGAGGAATACAGTTTTTCACATGTTAAAACCCAGCAGAAGACATTTTTGACCAAGCCAACAAAAGTTGCAGCACAAAAAGAATAGGGGAAGTTAATATTTCTACAGAGATATGGTACTTGGAAAGAATAATTACCCAAGTGAGAATTCAAGGAATGTGTGTGTGAGCCCTTCAAGATAAGCACTTCCTGCTTCAGGAGCTTCGAATAAAAAATAAAATAATTAAAGAAAAAAAAAATTGTTAAGTCCATTTGGAAAGTCAAACTCTCTTCTGCTCAGAAAGCTCTTTACAAAACCTACCAACTTTTTACCTCCTACCTGTATAGCTTTAAATCTGTTCCTTTCACTGAATGAAATCCTACAAAAAATTCTCACCTGTTCACAGGTGTTGCAAAGAGCCTTTGCTAAGCCAGAATATCAGAATTGAGTCTTGTTGTGGAAGCTCTGAATTTAGTGTCCTCTCTTTAGGCTGCTCTTTTCTCTAGTGGAATTTCCCATTATGTTGGGTTAACTGGGATGGATCACACTTGACAACATTGAATATTCACCCTGGCAATGCTGCTAAGCTGTGAAATTCAGGTTACTGTGCAAAAGCAGCATTCTTTCATGAAATTATTATGCTGTTATGTTTTTGTTGTTGTTGTTAAATAGTAAAATACTAACAAAAATACCAGGGGCTTTGCAGAAGAAAGCAGTATTTTCAGAAATCTTAAAGGAGATAATACTTTTCTATTTAATGAACAATAAAAAAATGTATATAAGAAAGCTTGGGAAAATACACTTCCCTTTAGTGAAAATAAAACACTGTCCTAAGGAAGAAAGACATTCTTTTTGGGAGAAAAAAATTCTAGTAGTTTTCCCATGCTTTGTTCAACTCAAGATAATCTTTTTAGCAAGACGTGTTATTTTTCAGACACTGAGTATTGTAGCTGTCATAAGCCATGTTACCTTAGCAATTACGTTATAGAATGGTTGGATGTTCTACCCCAAGGTTTTGAAGAAAAGCTTCTCAGCAAGGAGTCCACAACAGAAAAAAATGCTCAATACTGTAATCACAATGGAGTCACAGGTAGCAACACTCTGGTATGAACCACGGCTGGCTGCTTGATTCAGCCTTTAGAGCAGGCAGATCTCCAGTACCCATCTTCAGAGCTAAATCAATTCCCTGTGAAATACACCAACACCTGCTTCTGAAGTCCTAAATGCAAAGGCATGATATTGATGTCTCTGTTTTCAGGATCTCAAGCCCACCACAGAGTCTGCAGCCGTCTGCACGGCAGTTCCCCGAGGCACGTTCTCGGTGACAGGACGCTGCTTTGTGGTCATGGGTCTCACTGGGTTTGTGAAACACGAAGGCCAAAGCACTTGTTGCAGTTACACCAACTTATATCAGTGCAAAGATGCCTTTTTAAGTGATCTCAGGTGCTGGGTTGTGTCCCCTGAGCTTCTGACAACACAGTGGTAGCTCTGTATGAAGGTATGGATTTCTGCAGACAGCTGTGTACAAAAAGGAAGTGAAATGACTTCAAAACCATCTGGATGTTGGTTGTTTAGCATCCTCATTTGCTCTCTGCTTCTGCACACGTTGTAACACTTAGGGGAAGTTAGTGCTTAGGTTTGAATCCCTTTACAAAAAACCCACAAAGTTTCTATTGATATTCATTTTTCATTCTCAGTCTCACTGTTACATGGTCAAGGTAACCTTGCCCTTGTCCTCATCCCAGTTTAGGTCTCTATTATCCAGTGTGGGGTATTTAATATTTTCCAGTGTGTGTTTATTATCAGCTTTGCTTTTCTCTCCATCATCATCAGAGTCATTGGGTCAGTGCACACAGGTCGTGTTTCTGAAATGAAACCTTCAACCTTTCTTGAGCTTTAAGCTGGGACTATTCAGATGGTCTTTCTAAGGAGCCAAAATGTAGTTGTCTGGGTAACTGTGTGCTGTCTGATCTCAGTTTGGTTTTCCACTGTTGACTCAGTCCCTCCATAATTTCTAGGTAAGTCATTTGTAGTCCTAATGCATGCACCAGCCATGATGGGGACAAGATTCAGTGGGACCCAGAAGAGGGATGCTGGATTTTGTGGTTTACAGAAGCTCTGATCTGGAATTTTTCTCCTTGGCTTTACAGAAACTGTGGTGGGAAAGTCTATGATAAGAAACCAGATCTGAATTACAGGCATACAATTCAGTAGCCTGACTCACTTTATTTTCACTAATTTGGGGTTCCCCACCCCTATCTACATCTTATGTTGAGGATTAACAGTCATCACTTTTACAGGTTAAAATAATGGCTACTAAGCTGCTTAATAGAGGATACCTTTCAGTAGTCATTTTGTATCAGGTATGGAGCATTCATCAAAATCAAACAGCATTTCTAGTCAAGGATGACGCAGAATTTTTGTTCTATGTACTAACTGTGGTTAATATTTTTGTTTCATAATGAACTAAATATTACATTAAATGTTTTAATCTGTTAGTGATGAAATAAGAGATACTCCTCTTTCACTCATTTTAATTGCAGGTTGCAGACATAAAAACAATGTAAAGTCCAACTCAGATGTTGTGTTAGAATGTGGTAGATGATGCCATAAGAAATCCTTCAGTCAGCTCAATATGCTTAGCATGCATATACATACTTACACGATTCTATACTCAGATAAATATATGCATGTGTGTATGTAACTTTCAGACAGGTAAGAGAAATAGGCACATGCCCAGTGCCTAATTGGTCCTTCTGTAAGCTGGCAGCAAAGTGTTCCCCATGAAAATCTTGGCTGCTTTGGAAGCACTGCTGAGCACCTGGTATTCAGCTGCTGGTGTGCTCAGTAAGTACCTTCTCAGACTTAGGGTTTTTGATTTATCTAAACACATACTCATGTCCAGGTGGATGATTTTTTTTTTCCTCTCACATTCTTAGTATACATGACAGAAGATTTCTTTGCCTGTCTTGTGTATCTCGGTATACTTGGCAAACAATGAGCATTTTAGGAGGCAAGGAGACACCACTTTATTTCAAAGGACAGTCTTTCCTAAACAGAATAAGCAAATGCAGGCTTATACACTGTAGCATATTGATGTGCACTTGTACCACGAATTGCACAGATGTGCAGATATGTCTGCATGATTCCAACGACTCTCCAAGCCAGCTGTGAGGCAACACCACTCCATAAGCTGTGTGACTGGCAGCATGTATTTTATTCAAATAAATGTGTTGACTGTCCACAGGAAAGGGAAGCTTACTATCTTTCTTAAAAAGAATATGCCCTGCATTTTCTTTTCAAGGAAAGCATTGTTATACAAGATAAAACCAAAAAAATAAAATTTTTTTTTAACCCACTGATTATTTTTTTGTCAGTCACGTTATAAAATAACTCCTAGTTGTGAATCTCTTGCTTCTGTCACTAAGGGTAGACTAATATAAGTATGAACACTGCCATTCTGGGTCTCAGCTGCACCATTCTGAAAAAAAACACACAAGACCTGTTTTAATCTCTGCTATTCTAGTGTCATTTAGTTCATTTAATCAAATAGCAGAATTNTAATGTTTTTTTTATTCAGTCTCCACAGTATAGTCTGATGTAGAATTATATATAGATAGATATAAAGGTCCATGCATTCTTACTAAGGATTTTGTTTCAGTCATTTTAGAACTTCAGTGTGTTTTAAACTTCCTTGAAGCCTACATAATTTGTATATCACAATTTTAAGTACTTTTCTTTTTCTTGTTTTCCTCCAGAATATAGAAAAGTAAAGGTAGAATATTACTCACATTAACAAGCTACTGTGTTATATACGAGCACTGCAGGCTCCAGCACTCATCTTCCCAGCTACATTCATGAGAGTGTGATAGCCATAGGTCTGGTTTATGTTCAGCAAAATACACTGAGACATCCAGCCTTTTCTGAATAGGTGTGATTTGTGTTGCACATGCAAAAGAACAGGAAAACATTCATTTGCTGACCAAAGATTATGGTTTTATACGTGATGAAAAAGGGTGACCCAAAGGTGGTATTTATTGTAACANAAGCTTACTATCTTTCTTAAAAAGAATATGCCCTGCATTTTCTTTTCAAGGAAAGCATTGTTATACAAGATAAAACCAAAAAAATAAAATTTTTTTTTAACCCACTGATTATTTTTTTGTCAGTCACGTTATAAAATAACTCCTAGTTGTGAATCTCTTGCTTCTGTCACTAAGGGTAGACTAATATAAGTATGAACACTGCCATTCTGGGTCTCAGCTGCACCATTCTGAAAAAAAACACACAAGACCTGTTTTAATCTCTGCTATTCTAGTGTCATTTAGTTCATTTAATCAAATAGCAGAATTCCGGATACATAACACTACTCACAGATAATATACTTGGCAAAATGCTGCTACAGCCTGTTCAAAATGTTTTAAGCAGTTAAGCACACAAAGGGTATATAAAAGGGCATATACTTAAATGGGTACATAAATTAGATTTAAGAACATGTAGCTCTACAGATTCTGGAATGCTTGTTAAACTGCTGCTCTCTCTGTTAATTAAAAGTTTCCACTGCCAGTTTTGTCCCCATTTTATTAAAGTGCTCTAGTGTTTGGAACTTCTCCATGAACAAATAAATATAAGCAATGTTCAGGTATAAAAATATGTGCCTGTGTATATATTTCATATATATATATATAAAATTATATCTTTTGGTANAAAGGGTGACCCAAAGGTGGCATTTATTGTAACATATGGTGACGTTTGTGAATATTAGATGTCTCTTCTGTGTGTGTGTGTGTGTGTGTGTGTGTGTGTGTGTGTGTGTGTGTGTGTGTGTGTGTGTGTGGTTTGTTATTGGGTCTTTCCCCAGTTGTCTCAGCTGATAGATAGAGAGATGGGCTGTGGGAAGTCAGTGGAGATACCCAGAACAGTATACTGTGGATATATAGTAAGTATTTGATATAAGCATGCTGTATACTTAGGTAGGTCTTTTGTCATCAAGTTTCAGCAATAGTGCTACAGACCAGCATATGTAAACACAGTGAAGCTGATGAGATGATGTCTGCATTATTGTTAGGGGTTTTTTTTTAATGCTTTTAGAATCGATTCATAAATAAATAAATGTATAACAACATCTTCCAGCACTCGCAGAATACCTTGTTTGTATTTTACCACTGTGGGGATCTGTAGTTTCAGTGATTACAACATTGTTTGCAATTCAAAAACTGAATTTAGGAAGCTTCTGCCAAAATAAGTGCAATATAATCAGCACCTAAGATGCTTTACGTGGTTACCTTAAATACTGTGACAGAGATAATCTGGACATTTTTCATTTTCCTGGTGAAATTCACATTTAAAATCTTAAAATGCTTTTGCCATTTCCAGACTAGTTCTTTAGCCAAATAAGTAATTTCTTGCCTAGATCTTCAAAAAGCTGAAATCACCAGTCTTTTTCATTAGAGGAATTACCATCTGATTTTCTTTATCTCAAGATATTCTCATAAAACCAACAGACAATTTAAGGCAATGGATCAGTCTCAGTTTCATTGCAAGAAAAATGTTACAATTTTTTCTAGCTGAGAATAATGAGCAATTCTGGCCTGATATATTCAGACATGCAAATAGAAGTGAAATTTCTGGGAGTTAGACATCACATAACCAAGGGCAAAGCTTAGTTCAATATATTTCAACAAAGAGTTTACAAAAATAACTCAGGGATTTTCCATCTGCTTCCTGTTACTGAGCACAGAACCCTCTGTCCCTCTAAGCTTAGGTCTGTCAGATATGTTTGCTTATTATTTAATGGTAGTCTGAAAGGCTCAGTTACCTTAATAATGACTGAGGTATAAATGTCTGTATAGGTAAGTGGAAGATAAAAGGCAGCCTCTGTTTTGCTGATTTAGTCCTGATATTCTCAGAACATTGACACACATGCCAAGGCAAATATTATAGCATGGAGAAAAGTAAATAAAATTGCCTTAAAAAACACCTGAAATTTTAAAAAGCACCACGTGTACTTCCACATATGTGCATCTGAGAAAATACCTCAAAACTGACAAAAAAAAACATTCAGTGCCAAAGCTGCTACCTGCTCCTTTTAAATTCAGGTGGTGTTTAAAACATTTTTTTCTCCATTTTTCAGTGTCTATCAACAGTCTTCTGCTGCATCCCAACCTCTGCTCTCATACTTTAAGCAGAGCCTATCCCTGTTCCAAACCACTGAGGTGACACCTGGAGTGCAGGTATGTATGGGCATAAAAGTGGCAGAAGATTGAAATTAAGGGTATCTTGGGGGAAGAGAAAGAAAAATTTTGAAGTCACTGAGAGAATAATTTTACCAGGACAAGGAATCAGTAGGAGAATACAAAGAAATCATCTTATGGAGACATTTTGTTCTCATGCTGCTTGCTCAAAATTCTTAACTTCCATAAGAAAGGGTGGGGAGATGTATTTCTGTAAGAATTAGTTATTTAGGAAACTAGTTGAGTCCACTGAAGGTACAAATAATGTCTTTTTTTTGTCTTTTTTTTTCTCTTTTCTTTTTTTCCCATGTTGTTTTCAGTGACTTGGATGCAAGAAGTTTTCATCAACTTCTCAGTCCTTGTTACAGATAAATTCCCCATGACAGTTTGTGCAAAAATAATAGATATCATCACAATCCCAACATGGGAATCATGAAATAACCCTCCACAACTCAACCCCAAATTTCCACAGGGGCTTTGGGAGAAGAAAGCATAGAAAAAGGAGCTTTATTTATAAGAAATTTGTAATCCTCTGGGACCTGAGATTCCTTTTAAATGTAGTAGACTCTGGTTTACTCATTTTTGACAATTAATGTTGAGAAGTTTCTGTGTAAACTATTAGCATAATTACTGTCTCTCCTTGTTGAAATAGCATTTTTTAATAATGTGGTATGTGGGCTTTTAATATTAACTGGAAGATAATTTAATAATAATTGGAAGAAAATTTCATGAAATTTAGGGCTGTCAAGAAGTATTGTCACTCTCTGATTGACTTGTGTCACATCTCTTTAGTTACATGCTCTTTGAAGGGCTCCTTAGGGGTCTCTAAGTCATGTTAGATTTTGATTTTAGTTTATCCTCACAGAAAATCACATATGCTAAATCTTTTTACTATTAACTCAGTGAAGTATTAGTATATAAGCATGCAGCTAATGTAAGGTGTACTTTAGGATCTATGTGTATATATGTTTAGTAGCAGAAGGATGAGCAATTTAACCAGTCCTTAGACACAAAATAGAATATTCTTAGAGCAGTGGAAAACTGAACAAGTATCCACTATCATTATTTTAATGACAGACCAATATAAATTAACTTCAGTAGATCATGGTGTCTCCTTCAAAATACTCTGGTCCCATTTATTTCTTTTCAAAAATTCCCAGATCCACAGGAAACTAACTCCTGAGCTGAAGATAACTGACCATATATCCCACCTGATTTCTTTGTGTTCACATCTGCAGTTCACTGCCTGGTTCTGTGGTTTTACATTCTTAGGGGCTGTAACTCAGGAAGATGGAAATGGGTCATGAGCAAGAGCTGCAGTCTTCAAGCTCAGAGGGAAAAAAACACAACAAAACAACCTTTTATTTTATTTTTTTCTTCAAAACAATATATGCAGTAGCTTTGTTGCAAACTCCCAGATGTATACATTTATAAATATGTACCCACAGGACTCGAGGACTAAACTGGATAAACACCTGAGTCTTTCTCATGCTTTGTAAGTGTCAAAAATCTCTTTAGCATTCTTCTCCCTTCATTTAACTCCTGATTTGTTTCTGCCTTCGACCACTTTTACATCTGTTTCTCCATCTGCGCTCTTACAGCACAAAAGCCTGGATGTCTAACTTTAAATGCCATAGAGAGATCTGACAGAATGGAAGCAAATCAGAACTTGGGTGCTGGCTGCCGTTGCAGCTCAGCAATTACGATTGGTTCTGATTTTACTAAATGCCACATGCTGTCTATTAACTCACCACCACTGGCCTGGGGACTCACCTTGGCCAGAGTTCATTTTAGCTTGTTTCCAGCTGTGAGATAGTTTCCAGTTGTGAGATGAGCAATTGTCTGTCCATCAGAACCAAAAGACCTTTTCTGATACCAGGGGCTGTGGGAGGCTGTTGTATGTCCCTAACAGCAAAGGAGTGAGAGTCAGCATGATGTAGCTGGGATCCAGTGGGGAAAAAAGTACAAGTGAGCAGACTGCCTTAAGAAAATATGAAATAGTAGCCCTGGGCAGATCCAATATTAAAGAGAAATAAAACTGCACCACAAATGTCTCTCTTCCCAGCAAAGCCCTCAGGATACTGACAAGTTGATGTGGTAACCTCCCTCTCCAAGTTTCTTGGGCACTGTGGAGCCCAAGGGTGAATGTGACACTGGAGAAAGGGAGGACATACTAGAAAGTGTCGATGTTGCTAAATAACTTGTAATATAATGGGATTTTTTTTCTATAATAATTTGGATTTCCCATAATCCTTGGTATACTGCGCATTTTACTGGGGATGATCACAAAAGTATAGAACCAGCCACCAGGTATCCGGCTCCACAGAGCTGGCCAGAGTTCAAAGGAGGAAGAAAACCCAAATGAACAGACTGAGGCTGTATGAGATAACTGGAATATTTCCAGGGAACTATAAAATGCCTGAAATCTGGCAAAAAGGAAAAAGCAAACAAAAAAAATCCTCATTTTCTTTTGGTTAAAACTTCGAAGTAGCTTTATTGAAACTGTTGTGAAAAATTATGGGATTTATTAGCAATACTTTCTAACAAAGCTGTTTTCCTGCAAGACTACTTTTCTTGTGGAGAGCAGAAGGTAGACAGGTCAGACTCAGGAGCACCATGGTAAGAGCTATGTCAGGAACAGCTGCAGTCTTTGATGTGGGTAACTGAGCTATAAGGTGATTCCGGTCCAAAATAAAACAGCTAGAATATCACAACAGTAAGAATGTTACCAACAGATGATGAGGGATATGTTTTTAAAATAAAGGAAATTGATTAAAAGAGGTTAAAATAATATTTGAGTTTACCTAAGTTTTTTACATTTTCAGTTCTCACTGACTGCAGGTTTACTTAGTTTAAATACATTTTTTTTAACTCCCTAAGGTAGATGTTCATTTTGAGGAATGCTGAATTGTCTAAACAACTGTATTTATGGGGAGGTGGGAGACAATTGATGAATCTGGATTCTTATTCCGAGGCCAATATAAATACCAATGGTTGTAAACATTAGAAAATTCATATGATCTGGGAAATATTATCTAAACTTTATTTAAAACTTATTAGGCTGGGAAATCATTAACAATAATATTGCAGATTTAATGTGAATTATGCATCTCTGTAATGTTTCCTTCAGTTCTTACCATTGTGGATATCAAAGCACTGTAGAACTATTTTATTCCAAAGAAACTATGAACATCTCTATTTGTTCTAATATTCAGCAATATCTACAATTCAGCTGGGAAAATGTAATCCTAGATCATACACAATCCCAGGGTTTGCATCGAAGGGTTATTTCTGTTTCACTACTGATTTCATCCAGCGTGCTCAGCCAGCAGAGCAGGTAGGGACAGGCACTGGGGAGCTGTCCCTGTTCAGCTCTGGCCCCTGCCAGCTTCCCTGCACCCCATCAGCCTAAAGCCATAGCCACGTCTCCCTGCTTTATTCCTGTCTGCACACAGATAACAGGTTCTGGATCACAGGGCTTTTAACAACTAAGGGTCAGTAAATTTGCTACAGCACACGGCGTGGCAGTAACAGGGGTACTGTGTGTGTTTATCTTTTCTAAGGGCTGCCTCTACAAAGCCCTTTGGCTATTAACAGCCACTGGAATGTCCCCTGTCAGGAATTGTACCTCTTTGACATGGAGCACTTTGGCCTTCAAACAATTCTGCACAAAAAGGTTCAGAACAGAGGTAGCTCTTTCAAAGAGTCAATCCTTTCCTGGTTTGTTTTGTTCTGGAGAAGAATTAGTGTGTCTTTCTTCCTTTCTTAATGCCTTCCATTCCCTAAAGTAGATTGTGCAGCCATTTAAGCACTAGTTTGTCAGGGCAGAGATGAAATGAGGAGCAGTATGTTCCAAGGAAAGCATCAGTGACACTCTGCATGGATTCCTCAGAGGAAGATCCAACATCAGGAGAACAACGTCATTTGCTGAACACATTTTTTCTTAGAAGAAGAAGTGTTTATACATAGAAGCTATGTTTCTGTTTTTCTTCATATACCATATTTGTTTGTTTTTTTTAATAAGTTGGGCTAATTACAATTTTTAAGTGGCTCAGAAATAAAAAATAGGTTCCTTTCTGTATTTTTATACAGACAGAATAAAATAACCAGAAAACTCTATAAGTAATTTATCCTCGAGGGAGGAAGGACAAAAAGCTTTGTCCTTTGAGAAGTATATTCATGACTCAACAATAAAAGTCATGCTGGGCTTCAATATTGTATAAAGACACCAGGAAATCTCATCTTGGACTTCTGCTGCTCTAGTAAGATACACGTTATACTGCTGAGTGAAGGACATTCATGATTTGCACCTTCAGGTTATATTTTCTTCCAACATAAACATTGTTTTCCCTGAGAAATTTGAAATTCTTGTTTAAAACACTATATTCAGTTTAATCTCTCCCAGCAATATAGCTGGAGAGATATATATCCCTGAAAATATATATCCCTGAAATTTATATCCAAGCATTCTGTGAATTTTAATGTAGCATTTTAGAAAGTAGATTTCTGTAGCTGAAAAAAAAAATTAAATCTTTCTCAAATGGTTAGACCATGAATAAAAACCCTTTTGTGGACAACTTGATGCAGTTTGCAATCTAGAGTTCAAAGAGTTAGTTACTCTCTTCTAGTTATTCAAAGAACAGCTGTGACTTAGGTGGACTGGAATGTGGCAGATTGTTCACATGCATAAAAAAAATAAAATAGTAGGTCAGTATTTTTCTAATCTCAGAGGGGGAATGGATTACCAGTAATAGACAGATGTCAGTGAAGACAAGATGAGAGGTATTTTGATGTTAAAAACAAATAAAACCTAGTTCAAAATGAGAGCTGGGAAGCTAACACATTGCAGCTATTTGCCCTGAAATGCAGCATGAAGGCAGTGATTGGTATAGACCAGGAATTTCAGGATTCTCTGCTGTCGAACAGGCTTGCCACTTAGTGTAATCCAAGAGGCTGGTTTTCATTTACATGTCTTGAAATATTAGTTCCTAGGATGTGACGTGTGTGTCCTAAGAATATATGATGAATTCTTGTTGCTTACTATTCATTTTAATCATAATTAATAATATGCTGAATATAAAATGAAAAATATTTATATGATTTATAATGAAATTTAAATTTCATTCTCTATTTGAATGAAAACAAAGACTTAAGTTGTTTGGACTCATCTTAATAATTGAAACTTGTGTAGCACCTGACAAAAAATGATAAGAGTTGCTCTAGCTTCCCTTCATTCAGCTGGATTCTCTCTGGAGAGTAAACAGAAACATCTCATTTAATATACTTGGAAAATTTAAATGCATCCATGACTTTGCAGCAGTTTTCCAATTATGGCTTTTATGTGTTGCTAATGATTTTCAATAATATGAGAAAAAGGGAAAAAAAAGAGATGTTGGGAAACTTGTATCCGCAAGCATCTCTGGAATTTATGGGTGCTTGTCACAGGAACTCTGGTCAAACAATGTATTGTTGCTATACCACCATCTTTTTGCTATACTGCTGTAGGAAAATAGCACAAGAATTTGTTTCAAATTCATCAAGAACTTATTTAAGTGTAGGTGATTGCAAGATGTTGCTCGTAAAGAATTTATGGTATTTAAGCTGCCCCTCAGCCAGTCTGCAAATTTAAGATTTTTCTGTTTTCTAGAAGCTGAAATACTCATCCCCCAAATCCCTGTTTCTTCCAGATGCATTAGCAATATCTGTAAATAATGCAGAAGCTACTTGCAAAATTCAAATTCCATCACATCACCATTTTGCTTGTGGAATTACTTTCTCTGAAACACCTTTTTCCTTTACATCTGCAACTGGTCTTCAGATTTATGAGGCAACAAGTGATGAGGCAACAGGCTTCTTTCCCAATTTCATAGTTGATACCAAGCACTCATCTCCAAAAATAAAATTAAGAAATTTTAGTATTTCATGCTGATCATTGGCTTTTAACAAAACAGGGCTGACAGGCGTTGGCTGTTGTTAGCATCACATTATGCCCGTGACAGGGTAAGGGAATGACTTTGCATGTCAGAGTTAGTGATGCATTCAACTTACATATACGCTGCTAGTTGTCAGAGCACTAGTAGAACAGTAATGGCAATTTTCCAGTACCAAATGCAGCTGTTTTAAAGGATTTAATCTGCTCAATCAGTTTTGCATAAATTCACAGAGAAAACTCTGCTTTTGTTTATTCATCTACCCAAAGTGATGTACCAAAAATGTCTGTCTGTCATTCTGTAAGCAGCTCATACTGCAGTGAGGGTTTTGTGACATACCCAAAGTTGCTGTTTTTTTGAACATCTAAGTAAAATAAATAATGAATGAAACATCCTACTCCGAAATTTGATGCAGGTAAGTCATCTGAGTACAAAAATTAAATATGAACCAGATGCTTTTAGGTTTTAAAGAGCTGCCAGGATGACACCACGGTAGTACAAGGACACTGTCGGGACAGCTGTTCTATGTGCTGGGTCTCAGCTGCAAATGTGATGTACCTTTCTGAAAGCAATTCAAAATTGCCACAAATCCTTTGCTAATAAGTTTCTCTAAGGCTTCTAAGAGACTCTGGCAATGATTAGATTTCAGATACAACAAGATAAACTTACTGACAAAGTCTAATACACAACGTATATGAGAAGTGAAATTCATAGTGAATGGTCATTCTTAAAAACATTGCATTTGTCATTACCTTGGTCACCAGGCTATTGCATTACTTCTGTATCATTTATTTTTAGTAGAAAGAGTACTGTAATAACTATGTCTGGTGATGAAAGATAGGGACACACAGAACATGGAGCAGGGAGGAAGAAAAAAAGGACAAAAATTGTTTATCTTTTGTAACAAGATTTTTATAACACTGAGCAAGTTGTGTGTGTAAGTGTCCTACTTGAAGCACTCCTGGTACTGTTTAAATATCTTATTGAATGGGACCCATATCAGATCTAAAATTTTCAAGTTGATTGATTAAAGCTAATACAAAAGAATGCAAAGCCTCATATCCCTGCTCCTTTTTTTTTTTCTTCACAAATTGTACAGTGTGCTTGTCATTTTAGCTTAAATATTTGCCTGTGGACTCTTTTCTTTTTTCTTCTAAATTATTCCGTTTGGGGAGCTTTTGGCCGTCAATCATTACAAGAAGAACGAGCAGCAGACAACAAACAGCAGCCCTTCATCATCTGAAACAAAAGATCCTGAGTCTCTCAAAGGACAAAATTTAAACTTGCATTATTTCATCGGGAAAATCAGAACCAAAATAGATTAATTTTCCAAGTGTACCAAAGAGGATTTGCGAAGGACGCAGACCAATGGAAACTAAGGTTGGTTTATTCCCCACAGGGTGCTGCTTCCTTTGCTGCTTTGTTATGCTAGACAGCTTATTGCTCATGTGAATCAGAGAGAGAGAGAAATCGTGCAACAGGGGACATTATGATTAAGGATGAACAAGAAGATAGATTACTGCCCAAGCGTGCTGGTCATTATCGGGGTACCCCAGCTTAGGACATTTCCAGAGCATGTATCTCAGGGTTTCTATGAGCTGTCAACCTTCTAACAAGCTGTTTGAAGTAATTTGTTATTTAGGGGTCAATATCTGCTGTGTGAACTTCCTTTGGCTTATGTAGCTTTTCTCTCTACTGTATTTGTAAATCCTGCTGGCCCTTCAACTGCAGCATTTAACCCAGGGCATAGAAAATTAGGTCCCATTTCTTACTTTTGCAATTGCAAAGTCTCTGGTTTGGTCTGTCCAATTTTGCACGTAGACTCAGTTCCCTAAATTCCACCCAAATGTCAGGGTTCCCAAACTCTCCGCAGA
This sequence comes from Ceyx cyanopectus, assembly GCA_013401355.1. NCBI lineage: Eukaryota > Metazoa > Chordata > Aves > Coraciiformes > Alcedinidae > Ceyx > Ceyx cyanopectus. The sequence goes on along the minus strand of VYZU01000994.1, from coordinate 33,953 downwards.
AGTTGTCCTTAATGTTTAAGTGGCATAGCACATCTTTCAGAAAAGGAGGTTTTATTTAATTTGACTAAGGACTAGAACATAGTGTCCAGTCATGTCATGCCATAAAGTATATTAAGAACCCTGTGTTTCTAACCAAACAAGAAAACCAGTTTATTTGTTTATTAGTGTTAATACCAATACTAATGTATTTACAAGTTTATTAGTAAGCTTAGTTTAATATTTAAGTCTAAACGCTACTACAATTTGTAAGAAAAGACAAAATAAATCTGATACATTTACAGGAAAGGAGAATTTATAAGGGCTAAAGCAAAGAGATTTGGTAACATGACCTTCCAATAAGCCACAGCCAGTATCCTCAAACTGAAAAGGAAAGAGAAAAATGAAAAGGGAAAGACTGTACAGCCTTGTCACAGTCTACTACTGGAATGACAATATCTGCCTGTGAAATACTGTTAAAGGTAAAAAGAAAGACAACAAAGAAGAGTAGTTAAATATTTACCATCTGAACCTTGTAAAGGACTCAGACGTACAATGACTGTGACCGCCCTCGATGTCATGCCGCAGGAAGAGACGGGTTCCTTGGAACCAAACCATAATTCAGCTTTGGAAGGCAGCAGTGTTTAAGGGTCAAGAGACTGGGAAAATCATAGAACTGCATTTATCTGGATTGTTGAAAGATTAATGGAGGAAAAAAAAAAAAGTCAAATA
>VYZU01000994.1:1611-26777 GCA_013401355.1 Ceyx cyanopectus | reverse complement strand
GTGGAAGTAGCCATTTTCTGTGTCAGACTGATTTTTGAAATATGCCAAAACTTGCTTCTTAAGCATGTACTTTTAATTTAGTATTTTAGAGGCATGTATAAGCAATGGACTGTGGCTCTTTAAATCCAGGCTTTAGGTTGTACCTTGTAATACTATATTTGGATTAGAGATATACCAACACTGAAATGTTAAGGGGTTTAACAAGGTCATTCTGAAGAAGAACATGGAATGCTCTTCTAAAGTAATTACTTTTTTGGTTTGGAAGTACTTCATTGACAGGGCTATTTACACAAATAATTATATTTATATTAGCTTTCTTCAGTCATAATACACTTTAAGCACCATATGTTGTCCTCAGAGAGTTTACAGATTTTTCCCAAGTTAGACCTTTATTTTGGCATTCCCAATTATTGCTTTCAACTAGTCAAACCGAATGGTAATTTTAATTTTAGATCTTGCTTTGGATTTCAGAAGAGACAAGTCTTTCAGTGCTCTCCTTTTTTTTTTTCCTCCCTTCACCTCAAATCAAGGACAAAATGGCTTAGCTTCTGTTATGACAGCATCTGTGCTAGATGTATTTGACTCCCACTCTGCTTTCTTTTTCCCCAAGGAAGTGAGAAACGGGAGTAAGCAGAATTTACAAATTATTCTTTGAGCAGATTTGTGTGTGAGGTGGAGCAGTAATAAACTGCAAGGATTTGAGCAATGATAACCACCAAACAGTGAAACTAAGAACATGAGAACATAAGAATAGCTGCTTTAGGTCAGGCACAACCATTGCTCCCATGTCATGTCTCAAAATACAGCTAAAAAGAGGAGGAATCACAGAGAGTAGAATAACAAGTACAATTTATATGAAGCTCTCCCATAAATACTCCTGGAGTTCTATCATTTGTTGCCCAGGACTTTAAGGATCACATTTTAATGAGAACATGTCCAAGTTCCCCTTGGGTCCGTGTAACCTCTCAGCATCCACCTCATCTGGTCATAAATGTCATAACAACTCATTATTTAGGGTTTTATGTCTATTACTAAGGAAAACTTAATAATAAAAGCTCTCAGAACTCAATTCCTTGCTAAAGAAGAATTAGCCATATTATTGGAAAACCCATACAGTAAGGAAATAAAACCCATGTGGGTCTCTCGTGCAGAGTTAGCAATTTTGTAGAGTAGTGGTTGGTCTGTAGCTGTGTCTAATCATTACCTAAGATATTTCACTGTGCTCATTGTGAATGTCCTACCTTAGTTTGTTGTGTCTTGGGTCCCCAGGGATCTCAGGACCCAAGAGGTCCCCCAGGAATCTCACATGCACAAAGAGAAAAGGGCCCATGCTGCTTTCAGCTGTGTGGACACGCAGCCTGGGCATAGCTAGCGTGCGTTCACAGCAGGGATAGGCAACCCTTTCTGCTTACAGACTTTGGTGGGCTAAAACTTGCCCTCCTGCAGGGACTGCTGATTCCAGAAGTTACTGAAATCTGTGGGGAAAAAAAAATGTGCACTATACCCACACACAAAGGATACATAACCAGGGAAAAAAAATAGACAGTTGGCCCTGGGATACTTACCCATGATCATATTGTTTGTTGCTGCAGCACTTTTAGATTCAGATTATTGCATCTAAATTAAGCCAGATTCACACAGTGGTGGTGAGAGGACTTTCCTAGCCTGGTTTGCTGAGGCTTATGGGCTAGTTGGTTGGAGTACTTCTGTGGCCAGTTCAGCTCAGTGGGTGTGAAGCAGCTATTGCTGGTAAGGGGATGGGGAGAATTACAGTTTTGTCAAAAAACAGCTGTGTTCCCAGTCACTCCAACCATACTTGGCCAATTTTGTATCTGCAAAATTATGGTAATAATTTCTTATTAGGTTATATGAGGCTTCTAAATGGTACAGAGCTCAGTATTGCAAAAGGACATAAATTATGGTTTTCTGCATTGTTGCAATTTTGTTTTATATTTCAACTCTATTTAAATGGAAGGCATCTCAGGAATTTAAAGCATCAGTAAATGTGGTCTCATTCAGGGTAAATAACAAGCAACTCTTTTTTTTTTTTTCTCTTCCCTCCAAATTGCCTATAACTTACCACAAGAAAAAAGCAATGCTTACACCACTTCCCGTGATATTTATGAGTAGGAGTCAACTGTTTTTGTGGAATTGGCAGTTCTAATCAGTGCTGTCCTGCTGTAAGAGTAAATTATAACAAGGCTCAATACATGATGTAAATTTATCTTTACAAAGCATTATCAGTGACAAAATTGTAAAAAAGAACAGAAAATGACAGAAAACCATTTTACTCTGTGCCAAAAGTGTAATGAGATCTGAAAATGGCAACAAAAATTAATCCATTTTGTGACAAATCTCAGATTTTAATCTTACGGAAGGACCTCCTTAGAGCCATATATAAATACCATTAAAATACAGTTGAAAGGCACAGATGGCATTTCTTTTCCAGAGGGTGATCTGCATGTGGATGAAGTGCAGTGTTATTAATGGTCATAAAATCATTTGCAAATATTTTAAACACAAGTATTAGCATATCTCAAACTTGGCAAATGTCCTTTTTTGCAGGAAATTGAATTCTGGAAATATGTTTTCCTTGAGACAAGAAGCAATAATGTAATTAATTAATTGAATGCTTGCTCAGTTCAAATGAATATTCAGGTAATGCCAAACTGATGAAAAGTCAGGAAATGTAGGAAATCAGTGATAAGATTTTAGGGACATTGTGTATTTCTACATTGTCCTTTAACATGCCACATCGTCTGCAATGGACATCCTGAATTGACACATTTTATAGAGTTTAATTTATTGCATAAATAATGGACATTACATTGCAAAGATGCTAATGAAAAGGAATAGATAATATAGCACCATGACTCTAACTTTGATATTTTTCATCATCTTTTTTGTCACTATTCTTTTTAAAGGAGTTGTATTGACATTAAAGTTTCAGGACTACTATGTTCAGCAACTGATAAATATAATGGCCATTAACAATTAGAAATGCATACAATGTATGTTTATTTTCCTGGTATTGGGAGTAGCCATATATTATTCTGTTCCAGAGGAGGAGAAGAGGAGCAGAGCCTGTCCCTTCAATGTCATTCATGGAGCTGTTAGAGGAGAAATATACATATAAATTAATCTTGTCATTTTCAAAAGATATCCAAATCTTTTTTTTTTTTTTCTTTTTTTTTTTCCTTTTTTTTTCTTCTTATTATTTTCTCATAAGACTCCACCTTGCTGTGGATTTTTCCTAGTCCATGTCCTGGCCAAATCTGTCTAGATGGAGTTGCTGATACCTTTTTTTTTTTTTCTTTTTCTCTAATTTTAATGCTAAATCTCTGAACCTCCTGGAGGACCAGTGGAAATTAATTAAATGCATAAAACTGGAAACTTATTCCTTCTTTTCCACCTAATTAACTGGATTTTTTCCTAACTCTTAGCAACCTGAACTAGCAGAGTTTGCCAGTTACACTTCTTCCTCTCTGGTATCTTTTCCTTCTCCTCACTTTACTTTTAAACTATAATTTATTTCTAGCAAAAATCTTCCATTTTTATCCTCCTGTTACCAGTCTATTTTCTAGGAAATCCATCAGTGAGAAATCTGATCAATGACAATAGGAGGAACAAAATCCCTTAATTGTTCTGTGACACAATTTAGCCATTTAATGGTCTAGAAGCTTTTCAGCCCTTGGCTGATCTGGTTTGCAAGGGTCCCAAGGCTGACAACAGGCACCCCCGAGGCCTTCATGGTGAAGATAGGGCAGTAGCTCTTCAGAGCTGGCCAAAACCAGTATTGGCATACCGGGACTTGTGGTTTGGTTTTGTTATTATTCCTAATTCCTTTAACTATGATCTGCTTGGTAATGCAGTGACCTTTTGCCAGTGACATAGTGAAACTGCTAAATAAACATGTACAGTAGATTATTTGAGAAGCTGTATTAATTTCAACAGTTCTAGCATTGCTAAATGTTAAGGTACTCAATTGGGGTGCTGAGTGAGGATTTCACTGTGCTTGGTTCCTGAAAGGGAAAATACATACAGAAATGCATATGGATAGGTAGAAATAGATGCACGGTAATGAACATACGGTGTAGTGAATTCAGCTGTTGTTCTGTTCTGAAAAGAATAAACACTCTGCCTTCAAAAGACAGCAGTTGTTTCAAACTGGCTCCATGCTATTCATCGTGAATTTCTGCGCATTTTTTTTCACAGGTGCAGTTGGTACTAAAACCAAACAAATGAGCTGTGATGTTGCAGGGACATCAGTAAGCATCTGTATGTACCGAGTCCTTTGGTGTGGTAAATGTACAAAAAGCCAAACCTAACTTCTGTCAAAACTAATTTACACAGGACTAGCATCACCTGCAAGAATAGCACCATGGGCTCATCCATGACTGTAGTTGTAGCTGTTATCTTTTCCTATGTGTAAACTGTAATCACATGGCACTTTGTCTTTTTTTCTGGCCTGTCTTGTCTTTCAGTTCCAACTTGTAAGTCATTGAAATCTCCAGGACTACTCTCCCGAGTTCCTTGCACCCCTGGTAACCACTTTTAGCACTTTGTATGCCTTCTGTGCTAATGACAAGTTTACATCATGGAAGTGATAGTTATTCATTGTACTTTAGTAATCCATAATTTTGTGGGGGGAAAAAAATAGTAAAAAGAAAATAATAATAATCTGAAAATAAGCCCTATATTTGCTTTTGTGTGCCTCTTGTTCAAATACATTATAAGCTAGACTTCTGTTCTTAACCTGAAACAGGAAAACTCCTCTGATATTTAGTAAAAGCATTCCTACCCATTTATGCAACATTTCTCAGAAAAAAAAATGGACTACTAATTAGTAAAATAATTTTTCTGACTTTAAATCATTAAGCACTTGAAATCTAATTCTAATGTATTCAGTGAATGCCCCAGTTAATAATTCTCGAGGAAATGAAAGAGCATAGAAAAAAGAAAGCTAATTAAATAAAGCAACAAAAAACAAGGTTAAGGTCAGGGTCTTGGTGCTAAAGGTGGAAACTTGTATTTAAAATATAATAGTAAATATGTCAAAAGGTATGATCAGATACAGTTTTCAGCAGTTACAAAAAGCTCCAAGTCTGAATTTTCATATGCCCTTGTTTACAACTTGACCATATTTGAGGTACCACTCCTCCTCTGCTTTTAGTTGTTAATAATTATCTGCCAACACAATTGTGTTTATTGTGTCTCAGGAGCCAAGGCCATTCTGGGCTAATTACTATGGGGAAAAGTTTTCATGAGCAAAGATGATCTTCGTGCTTCTTTCTGAACCATCCAGTCTGGACACTCACAGAAACTAGAAATCTGGATTTGACAGTACTGCCAAATAAGCAGTAATTCCAGGTATGCTTGTATATGAGCAGCTCAGTAGTAAACATGAGAACAGAATAAAGCAGCATTGTTCTGTTGTAAATATTTCAAGTATTCCATCCACAATTCACTCAATTCTACTAAATGTTTTTACTGCACGTATAAGTCTTGCTTGTATATGTAGACTGTCTCTACTCCAAAACCAAAAGGCTGCTGTATTTATGATATAATTAGTATTTTTCCTTTTCAAAGACACAAGTTTCAACAAGAGATCAATGTACAGTAAGGGAAATATAACTGCACATTTTCCTCTCCTCATTCTGTGGAAATAGCTGCATTGTTTCACCATTGTTTCACCTAGCTTTCAATTTTCTCTCATATCCCATAACTTAGTAAAAGCTGTTTCACCAAAGAAATAAAAGGAAAATGAAAAACAAATGAAAAATAAAATTCCCTCAGTGCCAACTGATCCTTTATATGAGTTTGATCTAACTGCTTTCTATTGAGTACAAAACAAAACTCCAAGTGATGAGGTCAGTAATCTAATTTTGCCTGAAGCAATCAGATAATCAGAATGCCAAAAGCAAGGTGAATATTCTGCAAAGATAATAGGTAGAATAATGAAGTCAGTCATTCAGGGCTGGAACCAGCTCAACCAAGGACTTATTCTAACATTTTTCAAATCCTTTGCAGGCTCTCTCCAGATCTTGAAATATCAAAGAATATACTAAATACCAATATATATTTTTTTTTTCCTGTCATTAATTTTTCAATCCAGTCTGCAATAGTAATTGTAATTAAATTTTTTGTGAAAAATCACAACTCTATCTCCAAAGACAATGTGGGTTGTTTAAGTATCAGAAATCAGAATGAAATATCTGCATGTAATAAATTATCTTTTGATGATAAACTTCAAAGGGCTATGAATGATGTACCTATTTATATGTCTGTGACTGTGTAAAATATGTCTGCATTTAAATCTATGAGAGGAGTTCACAGAAAGTTGTTTTCTATTTTTAGGAGTGCTCTTCATATATTTCTTTTCCCTACAAGTTTATCCAAATTAAGGAGACCCAGAGAGGGGATAGTGAGCGTATTTCCTTAGCTTAAGAGATTGTTAAATAAAGAAAATTATAAAAAATATTAACAATTTCTTTTTGTTCCATGGTGAGTAGGTGGCATTTCAAGCAAAGAATATGCATTCCTAACTGCAAAAGGTAGAAACCTAAATCCCTTTTTTGTTAAATTACAACCACATCACACACTGATGCCAGTGACAACAGACCTCCATCAGTCTCACCTACTGGATCTGTCTCAGGATCCAGGGCTGGACTTAGATATTTTTTCTTTAGGGTCAGTGAGAATGAAAACTCCTAGTAGCTCATACACCTTGTTCATTACCTCACTGTGGATTTTGAGATCCCTTTGAACATGAAGCATCCCAGAAAAACATCTTTCACCAAACACACAATTTTTAAAGGAATCCTGAGCCAGCAGGTTCAGATTGATACCACTTGGTAGCTACACACCTATAAAAAACACTTCCATGGGCACATATATGCTCTGAAGAAATATAACTGGGCTTCTCAGTCATTTTACTCATAATTCATTCTGGTTTTAGTCCAGCCAGGACTTTGTATTCCCCTTTTATGAAAACCATACTCACAAATCCAGAAGTATACCCCTAATCCCTTAGTTCATCATAAGTAGCAGGATTTTTTTTTCTCTTATGCTAGAGTTTCTAATAGGTTTAGAATATTTGCAGTAACTGAAGACCCTACTGGTGTGCTATGAATGCCTGTGCTAAGTGACTTTGCAAAGGTGATGCTTCGACAGCCAGTTATCAAAGCCATACCATTATTTGTCACTTCATGATCTGTAAGTGCATTCTGTGATGGGAATGTGGAATTTACCCCTTCTCCAGTTAACACCCACTGTGCAATTCTGAAAGAACTTAAAATAAATAAAGCTAGAGGTACTTTGAAATTACCACAGTGGTTTGCATATTGTCGAAGCATATAATTTCTTTGCAATTTTGGTAATAACCAACATTGTTATTTAATGAGGACAGCTTTGTAATGATCTAAAGCTACATGCTTATGTGGAGTGTTCTTTATGCTTAATGTCATTATTGTTTTAGGCTATGAAACAATTCGCTAATTAGCCTCTGATTCCTCCTACATGTTGGAAGGCACCAATGAAACACAATTTACCACCTGTAAATACCTGTTTTCACTTACTCTAGGTACCTGAAACAACTCAAAATAATTGAGAGGAAATTAAGACTGAGTTCAGCTCAGATTGCTGGATTTACGAGACTGAATTTGATAATATCTGTCTCCCACCCCCCCACCCAAAACCAAAACAAATCAAAGCAGCAACAGTGCAACCAGCAATTTGTCCTGTGAAAGCAGGATCACTAAAAAGAGCCCATTAGGTCTTTGCCAAGCTGTTCCCGGAGAGGTTCAGTGCTGGGAACTAACCTAAGCTGACACAAGAACAGCTGTGGGTTGTAACAAGTGGATGGCAGCACAGACTGGCTGGAGCATGGACAAAAACACAGGCTTTATGCATTTCTAATCAGTTAGTATGTGTAATTCCAGTGTATGTGCTTGTAAGGTTAAGGAAAACAGTACCAGCGGGCATATGTGCAAGTGCTTGGCCTACAGAAATAAAGAATTATTAAAAGTGGGTAAAGCAGAAACCTGAATTTGTCCATCATGATTTAGCATTTAAAAAATTGTAAACTTAAAGTTTCAAACCAGCAGAACAGTTATTTGAGCAGCAGCACTTGCAATCTGGACACAGACTCACCTGTCCTTTCTGTAATGACTCAATAATATTATCAATTGAATGTATTTTAATCTATTTTTTTGGTTTTTTTCTTCCCTTGTTTTGGACAAATAACTCTTCTGATACTTGTATTTCTCCACTTTGTAGCATGATTGATTGTTGTGCAACTTGTTGATCTCACCTCTGCCACCTGCACCACTGAGACAGTCAGGGGAGGCAAAGGAAAGTCCAGAGAGATGTCAGATGGGGATTGTTGCCACAATTACTACACCTTGCAGGTTCAGGGAGTTTTAATTCATTTCTTACAGTCTCCTCTCTTGAAAAATTAAAAACCTCTAAGCAGTTGGAAACTAAGGAAGGAAACAACTTAGAGGCCTGCCCCACCTTTTCTTTAGACACAGGACTGTCTGATCCCATGAGGTACTGAGACTGATCATGTGGGATGTTTGCATTTTCACTGCACAAAGAAAACTTTTTTTTTATTCCATCCGTTTTCCCCTGTTAGGTGTGTCATCCCTGTGGTGGGTAGAAGCCACCACACAACCATCACACCATGCAGTAATGTTGGAAGCCTCATTGTTAAGTAATAATTCATTTAGTGAAAGCTTAAAATAGCTCAAAGAAAACATCAAGCAAAAGACCATTGACTGCACTAAAAGAAGAAAGATGACAAACCAAGGCCATGCTTGAATTACAATGGAAATTAAGAGAGCACTTGATTCTAGAGATGTGAGCAAGAAGCAGAATTTGAAGCTTGTATCATGCTCATGAGAATACTTAACTTCATATGGACTTACACTGCTACTTAGAGAAACAGACCTGTGATACAGGAGAAAACAAATGGAGTAGGGTAGACATAGAATAAAAAGATAAAAGGAGGAGGGAATGATTTATTTTTCACTGTGTCTCAGATTCGATATTCTTAAATGAACCTCATTTCATCTTAGTACTCTGCGAGGCTTTGCAGAAGTTCTGTGCTATAAAATCTCCTGTGATCTCATAAAACATTCAAGTTAAACATATACTAGAGAAAATAACAAACAAATATATTAAATGGTACAAAGGCCTAAACTCATTTTTCTTCTGAAGGCACAATTGTGCCTTCCACCTGTTGTTTCTGATGCTGGTGAATTTTACTGCAACCATTATGGACATCGAGGGAGGCGATTATTTTTTAAAAAGGTGTCAAAAATCTTTCCTATTTTAAATGCTAAAACAGTCAGGTAGTTTTAATAAATGACAAGTAACTTTAGGAAAAATTATGTCTTCTGTTGTTACACAGATTGTTGAGTTAGCAAATTCTTTCATTATAGTCCACTTGTTTTAATCTCCCTGCAACAGTTAATGCTCATGAGACACACATAGCTCTCATATTGATCCAAGTTGAAGTTTTGGTTCTTAAGCCACATTTTTAAGGAGCAATGACATTGTTCTATGTTTTGTGATTTATTATTTTGCCAGTAAAAATTGTGGTGAAGAATAGTAAAGCAAGATCACATAATAATGGAGTGGCTTCTTTAGTCTTCTTGCTGACAAAAACATAGATTTAAAAATTTACATGTTCTCAGTGTGGGTGTGTAAAAACAAAGCTGTGACCAATATTCATTGAGCTCCTGAAATTACAGCCTATGATGAGGATTAATACTAAGCAAGAAGCAGAGATGACTTTGGGGTTTCTTATGTTTCTGGAATGACCCTGAGTGACCATGGTGATTAAACTAAATTGGAGGACCAAAACACTCTCCTCCACTTGCNAACCAAAACAAATCAAAGCAGCAACAGTGCAACCAGCAATTTGTCCTGTGAAAGCAGGATCACTAAAAAGAGCCCATTAGGTCTTTGCCAAGCTGTTCCCGGAGAGGTTCAGTGCTGGGAACTAACCTAAGCTGACACAAGAACAGCTGTGGGTTGTAACAAGTGGATGGCAGCACAGACTGGCTGGAGCATGGACAAAAACACAGGCTTTATGCATTTCTAATCAGTTAGTATGTGTAATTCCAGTGTATGTGCTTGTAAGGTTAAGGAAAACAGTACCAGCGGGCATATGTGCAAGTGCTTGGCCTACAGAAATAAAGAATTATTAAAAGTGGGTAAAGCAGAAACCTGAATTTGTCCATCATGATTTAGCATTTAAAAAATTGTAAACTTAAAGTTTCAAACCAGCAGAACAGTTATTTGAGCAGCAGCACTTGCAATCTGGACACAGACTCACCTGTCCTTTCTGTAATGACTCAATAATATTATCAATTGAATGTATTTTAATCTATTTTTTTGGTTTTTTTCTTCCCTTGTTTTGGACAAATAACTCTTCTGATACTTGTATTTCTCCACTTTGTAGCATGATTGATTGTTGTGCAACTTGTTGATCTCACCTCTGCCACCTGCACCACTGAGACAGTCAGGGGAGGCAAAGGAAAGTCCAGAGAGATGTCAGATGGGGATTGTTGCCACAATTACTACACCTTGCAGGTTCAGGGAGTTTTAATTCATTTCTTACAGTCTCCTCTCTTGAAAAATTAAAAACCTCTAAGCAGTTGGAAACTAAGGAAGGAAACAACTTAGAGGCCTGCCCCACCTTTTCTTTAGACACAGGACTGTCTGATCCCATGAGGTACTGAGACTGATCATGTGGGATGTTTGCATTTTCACTGCACAAAGAAAACTTTTTTTTTATTCCATCCGTTTTCCCCTGTTAGGTGTGTCATCCCTGTGGTGGGTAGAAGCCACCACACAACCATCACACCATGCAGTAATGTTGGAAGCCTCATTGTTAAGTAATAATTCATTTAGTGAAAGCTTAAAATAGCTCAAAGAAAACATCAAGCAAAAGACCATTGACTGCACTAAAAGAAGAAAGATGACAAACCAAGGCCATGCTTGAATTACAATGGAAATTAAGAGAGCACTTGATTCTAGAGATGTGAGCAAGAAGCAGAATTTGAAGCTTGTATCATGCTCATGAGAATACTTAACTTCATATGGACTTACACTGCTACTTAGAGAAACAGACCTGTGATACAGGAGAAAACAAATGGAGTAGGGTAGACATAGAATAAAAAGATAAAAGGAGGAGGGAATGATTTATTTTTCACTGTGTCTCAGATTCGATATTCTTAAATGAACCTCATTTCATCTTAGTACTCTGCGAGGCTTTGCAGAAGTTCTGTGCTATAAAATCTCCTGTGATCTCATAAAACATTCAAGTTAAACATATACTAGAGAAAATAACAAACAAATATATTAAATGGTACAAAGGCCTAAACTCATTTTTCTTCTGAAGGCACAATTGTGCCTTCCACCTGTTGTTTCTGATGCTGGTGAATTTTACTGCAACCATTATGGACATCGAGGGAGGCGATTATTTTTTAAAAAGGTGTCAAAAATCTTTCCTATTTTAAATGCTAAAACAGTCAGGTAGTTTTAATAAATGACAAGTAACTTTAGGAAAAATTATGTCTTCTGTTGTTACACAGATTGTTGAGTTAGCAAATTCTTTCATTATAGTCCACTTGTTTTAATCTCCCTGCAACAGTTAATGCTCATGAGACACACATAGCTCTCATATTGATCCAAGTTGAAGTTTTGGTTCTTAAGCCACATTTTTAAGGAGCAATGACATTGTTCTATGTTTTGTGATTTATTATTTTGCCAGTAAAAATTGTGGTGAAGAATAGTAAAGCAAGATCACATAATAATGGAGTGGCTTCTTTAGTCTTCTTGCTGACAAAAACATAGATTTAAAAATTTACATGTTCTCAGTGTGGGTGTGTAAAAACAAAGCTGTGACCAATATTCATTGAGCTCCTGAAATTACAGCCTATGATGAGGATTAATACTAAGCAAGAAGCAGAGATGACTTTGGGGTTTCTTATGTTTCTGGAATGACCCTGAGTGACCATGGTGATTAAACTAAATTGGAGGACCAAAACACTCTCCTCCACTTGCAGCTTCAAGGGTGCTTCCCTGTTGCACCTTAACTCCAACCTGAGGCAAGATCTGTGCTTAAACCTGCTGTTTTATGACACACATGGAAGGAGCTGTGATGTCTGGGCCTGTCTGGATGGGTCCTCATTCAGGGTGACTGGGAGATGATGAGGTGCATGACAGAGTATGTTTCCTTCCCAGTTTAGCAAACTGGCTCCCTGAACCAAGAAAATACTGTNGTATTTCTCCACTTTGTAGCATGATTGATTGTTGTGCAACTTGTTGATCTCACCTCTGCCACCTGCACCACTGAGACAGTCAGGGGAGGCAAAGGAAAGTCCAGAGAGATGTCAGATGGGGATTGTTGCCACAATTACTACACCTTGCAGGTTCAGGGAGTTTTAATTCATTTCTTACAGTCTCCTCTCTTGAAAAATTAAAAACCTCTAAGCAGTTGGAAACTAAGGAAGGAAACAACTTAGAGGCCTGCCCCACCTTTTCTTTAGACACAGGACTGTCTGATCCCATGAGGTACTGAGACTGATCATGTGGGATGTTTGCATTTTCACTGCACAAAGAAAACTTTTTTTTTATTCCATCCGTTTTCCCCTGTTAGGTGTGTCATCCCTGTGGTGGGTAGAAGCCACCACACAACCATCACACCATGCAGTAATGTTGGAAGCCTCATTGTTAAGTAATAATTCATTTAGTGAAAGCTTAAAATAGCTCAAAGAAAACATCAAGCAAAAGACCATTGACTGCACTAAAAGAAGAAAGATGACAAACCAAGGCCATGCTTGAATTACAATGGAAATTAAGAGAGCACTTGATTCTAGAGATGTGAGCAAGAAGCAGAATTTGAAGCTTGTATCATGCTCATGAGAATACTTAACTTCATATGGACTTACACTGCTACTTAGAGAAACAGACCTGTGATACAGGAGAAAACAAATGGAGTAGGGTAGACATAGAATAAAAAGATAAAAGGAGGAGGGAATGATTTATTTTTCACTGTGTCTCAGATTCGATATTCTTAAATGAACCTCATTTCATCTTAGTACTCTGCGAGGCTTTGCAGAAGTTCTGTGCTATAAAATCTCCTGTGATCTCATAAAACATTCAAGTTAAACATATACTAGAGAAAATAACAAACAAATATATTAAATGGTACAAAGGCCTAAACTCATTTTTCTTCTGAAGGCACAATTGTGCCTTCCACCTGTTGTTTCTGATGCTGGTGAATTTTACTGCAACCATTATGGACATCGAGGGAGGCGATTATTTTTTAAAAAGGTGTCAAAAATCTTTCCTATTTTAAATGCTAAAACAGTCAGGTAGTTTTAATAAATGACAAGTAACTTTAGGAAAAATTATGTCTTCTGTTGTTACACAGATTGTTGAGTTAGCAAATTCTTTCATTATAGTCCACTTGTTTTAATCTCCCTGCAACAGTTAATGCTCATGAGACACACATAGCTCTCATATTGATCCAAGTTGAAGTTTTGGTTCTTAAGCCACATTTTTAAGGAGCAATGACATTGTTCTATGTTTTGTGATTTATTATTTTGCCAGTAAAAATTGTGGTGAAGAATAGTAAAGCAAGATCACATAATAATGGAGTGGCTTCTTTAGTCTTCTTGCTGACAAAAACATAGATTTAAAAATTTACATGTTCTCAGTGTGGGTGTGTAAAAACAAAGCTGTGACCAATATTCATTGAGCTCCTGAAATTACAGCCTATGATGAGGATTAATACTAAGCAAGAAGCAGAGATGACTTTGGGGTTTCTTATGTTTCTGGAATGACCCTGAGTGACCATGGTGATTAAACTAAATTGGAGGACCAAAACACTCTCCTCCACTTGCAGCTTCAAGGGTGCTTCCCTGTTGCACCTTAACTCCAACCTGAGGCAAGATCTGTGCTTAAACCTGCTGTTTTATGACACACATGGAAGGAGCTGTGATGTCTGGGCCTGTCTGGATGGGTCCTCATTCAGGGTGACTGGGAGATGATGAGGTGCATGACAGAGTATGTTTCCTTCCCAGTTTAGCAAACTGGCTCCCTGAACCAAGAAAATACTGTTTCAGTGTTTCTGTGTGTAATAAATGCAAGCATCTTTGCCTCTCACACCCTACCGTGGGCTCTAAAAGGGAAGAAGGATTTGAGTTTCATCACTTGGAGAAAATAACAATGTATTACATTCTTTGTACATCTCAAAACAGGATTTTCATTAATTTCTACATTTCTCTTATTCTACACAACTTTTAGGCAGCCAATTAGATGACATTTTGCACAACTGGAAAAATAATTGACTCACTTTTATTAGAGAAAATGTGTAAGAAGCCCAGGGTTGCTACTGTAGTTAGCTTACTATTCATTGCTGTTGACATGACTGGTTTGTTAACTTTTAAAATAAGGCTTCCCCAAAGCAGTCAGATGAGAATTAGATTTGTTAGCCCTCCATCCACTGCAGGATTCAATGTCCTTTCTAATGGATATATACTAATTTCCAATTAAATAGCAGAACAAGTAGTGGGAGTAATTTTTACCAAGCATAAAACAGTATAATACCTGCTTTAGCTGCTCCCCACTTTTCCTGAAATGTCAGACATACATTATAGAAGGATGTTAGGAAACAATAGGAAACAAAAAAGCATTAACCAATTGCAAGAAAATAATTAAATCTCTCTTACTCCATCGAACTTTATACTAACCTATACAATTATTATCTGTTATACTGTATAGATTTGATTGAAAGCTGCCTGAATACACACAAATAGTCAACATGGATTCCGTAAGGGGAAATCATGCTTGTCTAATCTGATAACCTTTTATGAGGATATCAGTAGATGGTTAGACGAGGGTAGTGCAGTGGATGTGATATACCTTGACTTCAGCAAGGCTTTTGATACTGTCTCCCATGGGATTCTCACAGCCAAGCTTGAGAAGTGTGGGTTTAGTTATGGTGTAATAAGGTGGATTGGGAAGTGGTTGAAGAATAGATCTCAGAGAGTTGTGGTCAGTGGAGCAGAGTCTGGCTGGAGGCCTGTGACTAGTGGAGTCCCCCAAGGGTCAGTGCTGGGTCCAGTATTATTCAATATATTCATCAATGACCTGGATGAGGGGGTAGAGAGCACCCTCAGCAAGTTTGCTGATGACACCAAACTGGGAGGAGTGGCTGACACAGCAGCAGGCTGTGCTGCCATCCAGAGAGACCTGGACAGGCTGGAGAGCTGGGCAGGGAGAAATTTAATGCAATTTAATAAGAGCAAGTGTAAGGTGCTGCATCTGGGGCACAACAACTCCATGTATCAGTACAGGCTGGGGGCTGATGTACTAGAGAGCAGCTCTGGAGAAAGAGACCTGGGGGTCCTGGTGGACAGGGGGATGACCATGAGCCAACAATGTGCCCTCGTGGCCAAGAAGGCCAATGGCATCCTGGGATGCATTAAGAGAAGTGTGGCCAGTAGGTCAAGAGAGGTTCTCCTCCCCCTCTACTCTGCACTGGTGAGACCCCACCTTGAGTACTGTGTCCAGTTTTGGACACCCCAGTTCAAAAAAGATAGAGATTTGCTGGAGAGAGTCCAACGCAGGGCCACCAAGATGATTAGGGGAGTGGAGCATCTCCCTTATGAGGAGAGGCTGAGAGAGTTGGGGCTCTTTAGCCTGGAGAAGAGGAGACTGAGGGGAGACCTCATTAATGTTTATAAATATGTTAAGGGTGAGTGTAGAGAGGATGGAGCCAGGCTTTTCTCAATGTCGTCCAATGACAGGACGAGAGGCAATGGGTGCAAGTTGGAGCACAAGAGGTTTAGGCTCAACACGAGAAAGAACTTTTTCTCAGTGAGGGTGCCAGAGCTCTGGAACAGGCTGCCCAGGGGGGTTGTGGAGTCTCCATCTCTGGAGACACTTAAGACCCGCCTGGATCTGTTCCTGAGTGACTTGGTCTAGATGATCCTGCTCAGGCAGGGGGGTTGGACTAGATGATCTTCTAGGTCCCTTCCAACCCCTAATATCTGTGATTCTGTGATTCTGTGATTTCATTCTTCATTTGTTATGAAGTGGCAATATATTCCAAATCACGACCTTCTTTGCAGTAATAAGGAACAATTCTACTTTCTACCTTCTTTTTTTGAGTTGTTCCACGTGGATATAAAAAACCCTCTATCTGTG
Source organism: Ceyx cyanopectus (assembly GCA_013401355.1). Classification (NCBI taxonomy): domain Eukaryota; kingdom Metazoa; phylum Chordata; class Aves; order Coraciiformes; family Alcedinidae; genus Ceyx; species Ceyx cyanopectus. The sequence goes on along the minus strand of VYZU01000994.1, from coordinate 10,550 downwards.
TTCCCTGCAATGATCAAAGAGAGGCAGATGTTTGCCCTTCCTATCTTCTCTCTTTTCCCCATCAGAGAGAAGAAATGAATAATGGGACACTTGATGCTTGTTGTATTTACTCCCACAGAACCAAAATTTACCAACGAAGAGGTTGTTTACACTGACACCCAGGGATCCCTTTTCATAAAGGTGTCACATGTCTAAGGGAGGGGAGGTGGCCATCTAGGCAGAAAGACCAGTCAGTCCAGGAGTTTCATGCTCATTCATGGCTTGAACTGCTCTTGACCGAAGACCGGTCCTTCCCCTTTGCAAAGGAAAAGGTACCCAATGAGATGTGATTCAGCTGATCTCAGATACTGTTCTCTGAGTCATGTCTAGGCCAATTAATATACCAAAAAGAAGTGGACACAACCAAGGGATGAAGTGTCAAGTATCACTTAAATACACTTGCTAAAGATGGGAGGGATTAATTTTCTCTTGAAGGTTCCCTTACCTTTTCATTCACAGGGTCCTGACTTAGGATGTATGCATAATTTTTATAGATATATGGATTTCTAGTTAGAGGGCATGAAGACTGGAAGTTAATTCCCTCAAATTTCTTTCCTTCCAGTTTTCCAAGTGTTAGTTTCCAAGATGAATTCTTTTCAGGAGCAGTTGGGCCATACCTATTCTGTTCCTGCTGTACTAAACACATATTTTAAATCTGGCAATTACTCTGAACAGCATATTTTGTTCAGCCCCTGATTTAATAAATCATAAAAACAATTGCCTGTCAAAATGAAAATTCATTATTTTAAGAATGCTATGCTTGCTGGGCTAACAAGGCCTGGATAGCTCCTGTAACACGAGACACATCTTTGAAATCTTAAATTGTGTAACAAAGGACAAACTTTGACATCTGCAGTATCCAAAAAATCCTGGAGACAGCACATTAACTTAATTAGTCTTTCTGCATCATTACATAGTTCACTTAGGGAAAAAGAAGCAAAGTAATGATAACTTGAATTCCTTTTTAGTGCTAGCTTCTGACAGTCAGCTCTTCATGTGGCAGCTCAGCAAGTGCTTTCAAGTCTTCGTGTTGCTCTTCGTTACCTTTGCATGTCTATACATGAGGATTAATGCCCCATCTGATTAGAAATACATCAAGCCTGTCGTTTTCTCCATGCTCCAGCCAGTCTGTGCCTGTCATCCACTTGTTATGACCCACAGCTGTTCCTGTGTCAGCTTAGGTTAGTTCCCAGCACTGAACCTCTCTGTGAACAGCTTGGCGATGACCTAATGGGCTCCTGTTAGTGATCCTGCTTTCAGAGCACAAATCACAGGCTGCACAGCGCTCATCGTCTAGCAAGAAGAAAAACACATTATCCAAATTCATTTGATTTTAATAAGACAGAAACCTGAGCTGACCTGTTTCTGACTTAATTTCCTCTTATTTATTTAAGAGTTCTCCTCACTGTACCCACAGAAAACTGTATTTTGCCTTCAGGAAGTACAGAAAGGAGAGCACCTCATACCTTCAGAGTTTTTATTCTGAAAAAAAGTAAACATGCATTGTCTAGTGCTTGCTGTTAGGAGCCTGTATCTACTCTAACACATACTATGTTCTCTTCATTCTCATGCTTTGCACACTTGTTTATTTACTAAACTAACTTTCACACGTTAGTGCTAAGACAAATGTAACATTTACCATCTACTATATAAATCTATTGATTTTATTTCCCTTAGTACCATACAAATTAAAGGATCCAAAGATATATTAAGCCCCATTGTTTTCCTTTTGGCAAAAATACTAATAATTTTGCATTTGAAAGGGTAATGGATATGACTGGTATTCTTTCATACATATAAAAGTGCCTGGAAAAAATGGTTAAGTACAATTGTTTGCCCTCACAAACAAGGAAACTGAGCTGTGCACAGGGCATTCATGTGCATTTTGTGGGGTGACATGCACACTACCAAGTGCTCCTCTGAACAGCTGGGCAGGCTTAGTGTGTTCAGCTTGAAAGGGCAAAGGCTGGAGGAGGAGAGGTCAGAGAGCTGCTGTATCAGGTAGGGCAAAAAGAAAGTGGATCAAGATCAAAGATACACTGTCCCTTCTGGAGCAAGAACCAAGACCTATGACACAGAGATGGGGAGGAGCCAAGTCCCAAAGAAGGGTTGCTACAGGATGCCATGGATATCTCCTGGTATCTTGCATTGGCTTTTTTGGAAAATGACTGTGCACCTGCAGTGTTGTTTACTCTCTTGGTCGTGACCACTGTTGGAAGGTAATGCTAAGCTAGATGTACTCTTGTGCAGAATGAACATTGATTTTTTGCTGTTTGCATATGATACTTAACCAAATGGTAATGTTTTAGAGATAAGAAAATAATTACATTGCAGGACAATGGAATTTCAAGTTCTAAGTAACTTACTACCAGCAACTAGAATTACATTCTCTGTGTGTTGACAAATCCCAAACAGTGTGTACTGAAATAAAATTATTCAAAAGAAGTAATGCAAATTAATACAACCAAGTTTTGAAGATCAAGCATTTTAAATACAGAATAATTGTTAAAAATCATTCCTGAGGTTTAATAAAAATATTGGATATAAGAACAGCTGCTTGGTAATTATTCAAATATACATGCCCTATAAATGAAGTTTTCTTAATAGTTTATTAAACATGGGAGGTCTGTTCAAGCACTGAATTGTTTTTAAAGGAAGCAGGTATCAGGAAACTCATTTGGTATTAGTTAATTACTGAAGTAATTGGCACTTAACTATTTTGATTGATATCTTTGTTGGCCTAGTTCTGATTGACCATTTCATCCGTGTGTTTCAGCTACAGGATTAGAGCTGTTTCACAAAGAGAAGGCAGGGATCTGTCAGCTGTGAACAGGAATGCTGGGGCAGGAGGAAGTTTAACATATCTAGAGGTATGATGTCATCAGAGAGGTTCTGCCTTTGTCTTCTGGGATTGTTTAGTCTGGAGAAGAGGAGGCTCAGGGGGGACCTTATTGCTCTCTACAACTACCACAAGGGAGGTTGTAGGGAGGTGGGGGTCGACCTCTTCTCCCAAGTTAAAAATGACAGGATGAGGGGCAATGACTTCAAGTTGCGCCAAGGGAAATTTAGGTTAGATATCAGGAAAAATTTATTTACAGAAAGGGTGGTTAGGCATTGGAATGGGCTGCCCAGGGAGGTGGTTGAGTCCCCATCCCTGGAAGTGTTTAAAAACTGTATGGATATGGTGCTGGAGTACATGGTTTAGGGACCCTGGCAGTGCAGGGTAAACGGTTGGACTTGATGATCTTAAAGGTCTCTTCCAACCAAACGTTTTTATGATTCAAACCTGCAGCTGTTGCCCTTGGGGCTGCAGCCCCATTCCCAGGGCACTCAGAGGGAGGCAGAGCTCACTGAGATACTGTCACAGGGCACAATCACTGGCAGTTAGTCTGTGGCACAGGGATTGCTGGCTGGAGGGTGATCTTGCTCTGTGGAAAGAAATTAACTTCTCTTGAAAAACCAACACAGGTTCCAAATTAGGAGTTTAATGTGACACACACGTAGTCCTCACAGGAGAGAAGGTCATCAGCAGGAGAAAAGGAAGCTGTCCATCTTGGGAATACCTCAGTCATGGTCTCCAGCCAGCAGAAGGTCCCATGCCCAGCACCTCCCAGGGTGAGTGTGAGAACTCAGAGCACCCACAGAAACACACAGACATCCAGGTCACAGGCTGGGGGCTGTGCTGCCATCCAGGGAGACTGGGGTGGGGTGAGCTCTTCCAAATTTTACCTCAACTTACTTTTGGCTGTAGAGAAACAAAATAATCTGCTTTTTAGACACCATTCTGATGCACAGTTCACAGTGAAAAAGATATAAACTACAGTGAAAGTAATAGTTCTAGGAACCTTTTACAGCTCAGAACCTTTTGGACCTTTGACATTGATGTCATTCCCATGACAATATTCTCAGTAAATTTAGAGAGAACCATTTCTCTTATTTTTCTGTATGGTATATAGCATTTCTATAATGCACCAAGACCCTCAAACTGAGCCATTGCAGAGAGATTATTGGTGTTCCTGTGTGCTTAAAGTCATTTGGCTTAGTGCCAACTGACACCACCTGAGGTGTAGTATAATTGCCCAAAACTGCAATGCCTGTCATGTTTTATTTGTTAAGCATCTATCAACACTGCCAGTATAAATCCTAATTAACAGTGATAGCGAAGTGATACTTATGTTAATATGTATGACGTAGGTGTGTATATTTATTAGCATAAGGGGTGTGTGGTGTACATAAATATTATATGTACACATAAATTTTACACATATTTATGTGCACATATATAGAGTTTATTTCTGTATGTAATGTATTTATTGTTGTATAGTAATCATAAGACATTCCATACATTAAACTATGTGTATAATATATTATAAAATATGTTTGGGTAGAAAGAGGTTTTTCATATATATATATATATATTACATCTACACACCCCTTTTGTTAATATCCTAAATACATGCAAGTGTATTTATGCCTGTGCATAACCCACAGCCCATTTGTACCTGTGTAGAAATAGGAACTTGAACAAAATTGCATTTATTTTGCATAGTCTGCTAGTGTAATGTCTACTTCATTTAGTAATGGAATCTAAAGAACTACAAATATAGTATCAATACCATATTTAACATCTGATAAACAAATAAATAAAACATATGTTTTATATATGTCCCATTGCAGGGGGGTTGGCACTAAAAGATCTTTAAGGTCTCTTCCAACCCAAACCATTCTGTGATTCTATGATGAATTTATATATTCATTCCTTTTCAGTGGAATACTTTGTTTCCAAGTATCAGATTGAGAGGAATAACAACATAAAGATGGAAAGAAAACAAGGCATCAAAGTATCGCAGAACCTGGAGCAGAAGGAAGGAGGTTTGGTGTTAGGGAAGCATGCAACTCAGAAGCTCAAAAAATAGAGTGACTTGTCTGAGGTAGGGATCAAACTTTCCTACTCATAGGAGTTAAGATGAGGATACATTAATCAAAATTAATGAATATTTACTTGAAAACTGTGATGTTGAGCATACTTAGAGAATAAGGAGCATCCTATTAACCAGCTCACCTGCCCTATTTAACTCATTTTTCTATGCTCACATGAATTCAACACCTCGTATGTTCTATATAGGTTGAGAACTGAGAACTATCCACTGCAGTAGCTCTGTGCTAGTAGGTCTTGGCAAACAGACTTTGTTTATTTTGCCCTTTAAAGCTTCTGTTACTGAATGAAGAATGAATGAGTGGATCTAAGTTTAGTCATTAAATAAACTTCTATAGGTGATGAACATTTACACAGTGCTGTATGTGTTTGCATTAATTTAGCCAAGATGAGCCTGTAATTCAAATTAACAAAGTTACAATGGGTTACACAACTCAAATTCACAGACCCAAAGCTACGGAGAAGTCCGCATGTTCTACAGGCAGTCAGATATCCAGGGTGCCTCATTCAGAGATGGCTGATTTAATTGTTAGTGTCTCTGATATCTAACATGCACATGGCAGCCAAACCTGACCAATAAGAAAAGCTCTGTTTTAAGACTATATCAAGAGCTTGCCCCAATCCTGTATCACTTCAAAATCATCCCTCTGAATTCCATACTGGCCACACAAGTGTCACTGTTGATATCCAGAGGCAGGACAGTACAGATGACAGTGAATAGCATTGACTGCTGTGGATAAACTGGCTCACTTGGAAGGATGCAGCAATAAGCTTTGCAAGACAGAAGGTGGTGTGGAATGTGCAATGGGGAGGCTTAAAAAAAAGTGTGTACAGCTGGCAAAGTGCAGGCCTGTAGCATACCACAGGCACGTTTGGATTGATGGCTTTGGATTGGTAATAGATCTTAATGATTTCTATTATTTTTCCTTGCCTTCCTTTCAGAAAGAACTCTATTTGAGCAATGACTTGAATAGGAAGCTGAGCCTTAATGATTGAACAGAAATACCTATATGAAGGTATGTTGCTATTTATCATTAAAATATATTTTGTTTTTGCTAAGCAGAACTACAGAAAACAAACTTTTCATTTGTTGCTTCAATGCTTTTTACACTTTACCAAGCAGGTTATTTGTGCTGCCTCAGGAATGTCAAGCTGAAACATGACAGAAGGCTGATCTATTTATTTGAATGTACCCTTTAAAGTCTGGGACTACATTAAAGATTCTTGACACCAGCAACACTGAATATTTCCATGCTGTTTACAGCCTGAACTGTAACAGGCAGGTTCAGTGTTAACAGCTATTAGCATGGGAAAAAGGAAAGAGCTTGAATCAAAGAGCAGATGTTGGCTGATGAAAGAGCTGCAGGTAATAAAAAGACATATAGAGAAAAAGACATTGTTTTTCAGGAAGCACTTTTATTCAAATGTACAAACATTATTCATACCAAGTATTTGTATTGTTCTCTTCTGGGAGCTGCTGAAATTGTTTGACAGTACACACTTGCAGGCTATCAAGTGTGCAATAAACAGTGTCATGTTTGCACCCTCTGCTTTGCAGGAAGAAAAACCCCCAGACAATCAAACACACAACACCCTTCACCATCTTTCCCAGATAAACTAAACCCCAGCTGTTAAGGAAACAAGTGAGACCACATCTGGAGCATTGTGTCCAGTTCTGAGCTCCCTATTTCAAGAGGGAGAGGGAACTGGAGAGAATCCAATGGAAAGCTACAAAGATGATGGACTGGAACTGATGAGGAAAGGCTGAGAGCCCTGGGGCTGCTTAGCCTGGAGAAGACTGAGAGCGGATCTTATGAATGTTTACATGACCACAGAGAGTTGCTGGGAGCCACTGGAGCAGATGCTGGGTCATCACTCAGATACTCCATTCCTGGCAGAGATTTCCTTCTGCCAGTACCTGTCTTGGTGCTCCAGGAAAGGAAGACCAGGGTTAGTATGTCCTTTACCTGGATGAGAGAACAAAGCAGAACTACAGTTTGGTTTGATTTGTTTTCTCTACATGCCTAGGAACACCTTGCTTCTACCACAGAAAAGTCATAACATTTCTACACTGTAAACTTGATTAAATTCCTGCTGTGCTTGCAAATTACTTCTATTTATAAGACTACCCCCTTTTTTATCAGACTACTCTTCAGATTCATTCAGATGCAAAAGGCAGGAAATATCTACTGGGATGTGTGCTGTAAGGAAATAAAAAGAATAAAGTGACTGAGGAAACCTGGAGTGTTATTAAATCTGAGGTTGAAGAGTATTTTTGTGATCTTTCCATAGAAGATGATGGCTTTGTAGCCATTTGAGGAACTGTATCAGATTTTTATATCTCAATCCTGATAATGGTCATTTAAGATAAATCCCACTTACATGTAAGAAGAAAACCAACTGCATGAAATGGTTATCCCTCAGCCAAATGGATGGTTATAATATAGCAGAGATAATTAAGCTGTAACATGCTTAAGTTACAAAACATGTAAACCTTTTCTCAAATACATTGAAGTTTATAAATTAATAATATACAGCACATACAGTCAGTATGTTCCTTTTTGCATCAGATCTAGTGTATACATCCAGGAAATAGCAAACCAAACAATGAAGAAAAGGTAATATGGCATCATGTTTGGAAGCATTTCGTCATGCGTGGCACCACTCAACTCTGAGTATCTCACAAATACTAGAGTGCCAGGAAAGTCGTATTAAGACAGGGAGAGGGAATCTGTCTTTGCATTTTTATATCAATTCTATACTGCCAAAAATCTCATCCTCTCTGTTTTGCAGCACATCTTATGCATGGCCCATAGGTGTCAAAACACTCCTTCAAGCACTTCTCTCTATTTGAAACAAGTGCCCCCTCACTCCCCAGTTTAAGGCTAGCAATCAGACTGTATAATCTTGGCATACTTAAACTAATTTCTCAATTACAACTCTCCAAAGGCTTGCATGGCAGCCTTTGCCATCCCTAGCCACACTGTGTAATGCAGTGCAGGCCGAGTATACTCAGCCAAAGCATGCTCAGAGGGTCAGCTATTCATTATAAGGGTATCAGCAACTGGCCCTAGGAGAGCAGCATAACAAATGCCCACTCTAGTATTGTTCCACAATTTTACCAGTTCACTAAAACTTCCCATTTTTCTTTTCAACAAAGAAGAAAATCCAGAGAGTAGATTTTTTTTCTTACGTATATCAGTTTCATGGATGATTTTTTTCCTAAATCAGGTCTTAAATTTTTAAGGCTACACAGGCTAGAAATATCTTGAGGTAATACACAATGGATATGTGAAGCAGAGAATATGAATAAAGAACTACGTATGGTTATGAATATAAAAGTCTGCGAGGCAAAGAATGGTTTTCATTCAGTGTGATCAGCCAAGCACAAAGCCTGATTCAGTATAAATGGGCATGAGTGAAGCAGTGTAAATGGAAGTCAATATGACTATCAACAGAAGATTAGGAATGTGCGAGGCAGAGTGTGACAGAGTATTTATAAACTGTCAGATTACAGATTTCGATGAAAAAAGGAATTTTAACTTTTCTAACACAAGAAGCTAACACATTCCACTTCCTCAGAATATAAAACTACATTTTATGAGCAAGCCCTGCATCCCAAGTAAGAAACGTGCAGGAAAAATGAAGAATATTTGTAGGTATGGGTCACTGTCCAACAAACACTTGTTTGAAGCACGACATGGGAATGTTAGGTAAGTTTTTGTAAAACATAATTCAATTTGAACACCGATTGTATGTGACCAATGCAGTCTATGAAATGACAAGCAAATTAGAGAATCACAAAATGATAGAGACTGGAAGGGACCTCTGAAGGTCATTGAGTCCAAACCCTTACAAATGGAGAAATTATCTTTTCTTGAGTATTTATTTTGCAAACTGTATGTCCTTGCCCAAAGACCAGAAAGATGAGTGTGAATTTTTTTACAAAAACTTACCTAACATT
>VYZU01000993.1:0-26388 GCA_013401355.1 Ceyx cyanopectus | reverse complement strand
GCTAGCTTGATTTCAAGGGAAGCTTTAGCTTTCCTTGTTTCATCCCTGCAACTTTTGACAACCTCCCTATATTCTTCCCAGGTGGCCTGTCCCTCTTTCCATTTTTTATATATTTCCCTCTTCAACTTAAGTTTTAGCAAGAGTTCCTTGCTCAACCATGCAGGTCTTCTAATTGACTTACTAGAATGTTACTTTAACAAGCACACAATCTGGCATAAAGCTCTGAATGCATGATTATTCTTTAAAGTACTGCTTAAAATAAAAGCAATTCCTAGTCAGGATGCTTCTGTTGCATAAACTGAAAGTGACACAGTGCTGTGCTGTCTTAAAAAAATGGACTTACATAGAAACACAGATTCAGAGACATTCCTGGTGCAGTTAAACAGGAAAGTNGTCTTCTAATTGACTTACTAGAATGTTACTTTAACAAGCACACAATCTGGCATAAAGCTCTGAATGCATGATTATTCTTTAAAGTACTGCTTAAAATAAAAGCAATTCCTAGTCAGGATGCTTCTGTTGCATAAACTGAAAGTGACACAGTGCTGTGCTGTCTTAAAAAAATGGACTTACATAGAAACACAGATTCAGAGACATTCCTGGTGCAGTTAAACAGGAAAGTCCTGTTTGGAAACAGATTTTGAAATGAGAAGTTGGGCTGTAGGGTTTGGCAATATCCCATCCTTATAATTCCCAAGAAGCCACATCTTCCAAATAAAAGATTAGCAGCTTCCGTTTCTGAAGATTTCCACAATGAAGTAAATAGTTAATTTACTTTGACATAAGTTGGTGCTAGTTTTAATTGTGAACAAGTCACTGGCTCTGATTCTACTTTTAAAAGCACTTTTCTTGCTATTCAGGCAGGCTTGATCCCCAGAGTGAATGAAAGAGGGGTGAGGATTCATTTACATCAGCTTTCAGCAGCTCAGTTATTTAGACATTGGCAAGTGAACCAAACTTATGGAAGCCCCAGACTAGAAATCATGATGGCTTCAAGCTGCATTATGTTGACTAGAAATCTCTGTGCCTTGAAAAATCTTGAATTAGTCAGATACACCGGCTTTACATTAGAATGAAGTGCAAATAATCCAGCACAGATACGGCTTCTTCAGAAAAAAACTCAGCTTAATCATTTGAATTCAAAAGGTTTTCAGTGTAATTTGGTTGTGATTTTGTCCCTTTTGAAATTCTCACATCAGTTTTCTCACTTTCTATTGCTAGCCTGTGGAAAAAGCAGCAACTGAGCGAGAACGGGAAGCAGAAAGGGAGCGAGACCGTCACTCTCCTTTTAGCCAACGGCATCTTCATACACACCATCACACACATGTTGGAATGGGTTACCCCCTTATACCTGGACAATATGACCCATTTCAAGGTGAGCAGATTTACAATAGTAGGATTAGTTTATGGAGTTCTTACCTTGACATTGGAAATCATGCCCACCTGAAGCATTTTGAATAGAGAAATCTCAAGTTAAAATTGGTTTACATTTAGGAAGAAGGCTTAACAATGCACACCATGGACTAACAACAAATGAATAGCTTCATGCCTGAGAAATAGAAATTTTTATTTCCAAAATTGTTTACAGATGTAACAGTTAGTCTGTTATTCACATGAATGTTTTGATTCCTGCTGCAAATTGACATTAAGTGGCTGAAAGGCAGAAAAAACACAAAACAAAACAACCTCCTGTTTTTGTGTATAATTAAGGTTGTGTAAGCAATGGAAGAGGTGTTACAGAGGCAAAAGTTTTTTATACTGAACATATTTTATGTAAAATGCATTGTAGTCACAAGGGTTTGAGCTTGTTGTAATTTGACTATCTAAAAGAGGACTCTCTATTTTGGCAAATAGAGTTCACAGAGTTGCAGTCAGGAAAAAAGTAGCACAATGAGATATGAATCATTCTGCCTATGTTTTATACCAGTCTTTGTTTTTCTCTAACTCTGGACTCTAGCTGAATTAAAAGGAGATTTCCTCCCATGCAGCAAAGTATATGCTATCACAATTGATGGCTAAATAGCATTAATTCAGTACATTCACTTGATGCCTCTGCAGTTATTTTTCCTGTGTAGAACTCTGGACATTTCTCAGTCTGATTCAGTAGTTCTATATGCCTTTTGGGATACATTATGCTTGTTCAGCAGGAAAACTGTAAAAATGATAAGTTATTACGAAAGTATTGTATTTTGAGCATCTAGCATGTTGTTTCTGTAATTCACTGTGACTTTTGATTCTTGTTTTCTGGTACTTATTATTTCTACTGAGCTTCCTATTCAGATACTCATACAAACCACTTAGCATCATGCAGTGCAGTACTCGGAAGGGAATACAGTAAATAGGAATGCTGTATTTTCTTGCAGAATATCTATCAGGGACAACTCATTTTACTATATGAAGGCATATGGATCATACTGGGCAGACTGTCAACACTGTCACCAGGAATATTTGCCTTTTATATAGTATGGCATTTTATGATGGTGGGGTTATTTGTCTGTTTGACTTAGAGATGCTTCATAAAATTTCTCTGAGCATAGAAATCCACTAAAACCATAAGTGCATCAACATTCCTTTCTTTCTTCTTTCCCTCAGGATTGACCTCTGCTGCCCTTGTTGCCACTCAGCAGGTGGCTGCACAGGCATCTGCATCTGGTATGTTTCCTGCACAAAGAAGGTAAATAGCCAGTAAATCTTAAATTACATATTATAACATAGAGAGGAGAAAGCTATCATAGTTTTTACTCCCTGATTACATACCCTACTTTGTATGACACAGGTCCTAAGGATGAAGAACTTTGCTGTTGGGTCTTTAGTTATGTCCCTTGACTGTAACATAGATCATTAAGAAGGAACAAGTAGTCTGTCTTCTGAGATTTTCCATAGACTATGTTTTAAGGATTTGGTTTAGATAAAACAAATGATTATGAAATTTAAGATCCAAATTTTTAATGAAAGAAGTTTAAAGTTCATGTTCAGAAGATCCATGTACACTAATCAGGACAATGTAAGATCTTATCTATTCTACAAGTCTTCTTGGTTTGCTGACTTTGCTTTCAAATATGTTTGCATGGGAGTCCATTACAAGTGACATCATGTTTAAATTACATACGTATTCCATGCATTTGCCTCTTGATTATAATTTTTAATAGAATTTACTCTTTAACCAATGTTCTTGCTCTTGAAAAGTAAAGAGAATCTTCTGTATGATTATCCCATCTTAACGGAATGACCCAAAGTATCCTTAACATGAGGGTTTTATTAATCACTGCCATGGGAATCCTCAGAGTTTAATGTATTAAATAATACTCTTGTTCCATGGTTATGGGTATGTCTGAGAAAGCTGACTCTGGAAAAAAGTGACCATGTAAGGCGCTTAGCTGAAATTATTTGAGTGAGGAAGGTTTGTAGACCTGAAAGAGCAGATGGATACTGAAGTGTCAGAACCTAGAAGGGAAATCCCAGAATAGGTACTGTATGTTAGCATGTTGTTCCTGTCAGGAGAGGGATGAGGATTTGGCTGTCTTCCCTTCCTGGTTTTGAGAGTACTGTAAAAATTTTATTTTGTGATGTATCTGAGGTGCAGAAAAAAAATGCATACTAAAACATTCTTCTTTCTCTTTTCAGAGAATGATGAGTTTGGGGATGTACATTGTCATGTGACTGGATCACATGAGGAAGCGCTTTATTACAAACATCAGTTCCATGGTGTTAATTTGAAATGCCTTAATGGCAGGCAAAAACCAGTCATTTCATTTTTGTAAATTGCAGATTTTATCACAGAGTAACAAATGTTGCTGTAACTAGACTTCTGTTTTTATATATATATATATATGCGTATATATATATATATATACATATATATATAAAAATATATATATATATTCTTTACTTTTTTTTGTATCAGTACCAAGGCTCGCACACAGGGTCTGCTGCTAAGTTGCGAACCACCCAGTAAAAGGATATATGTATTTGTCATGTTTAGAAAGCATTAACTGCAAAAGGCTTGTTGTTTCTTTTACTTCTTCCTTTTTTGTTTGTTTGTTTTTGTTTTGTTCCTCTCCAATTGTAAATAATGTTATGTATCAGTGTGCCTGAACCTTGCATACCCTTCTGATATTTCCCACAAGCTCTCAGAGAGGCTAACTGTGATGACACTTTGGTACAATGTAGACGTCTATTTGGTGGCTCCTATTAAGATGCATCAGTGTAAAATGTTACTGTATTCACTGTTTCATTGTAATTGTGTATTGTGAAAAATATACCTTTGGAAGGCATGGGGATTCTAGTACCACAAAAACTGTGTTGTATATAATGTATAGATTTTAAATGGAGATAATAAGCATCTGTGAATAATGAAATGTCTTTTTTGATAATCTTGAATGGCAGATAACCTAATAGCCTGCATACCAGAAGACATCTGTGATTGTTCTATTACTTGAATAGTCCTGCAGTCTTTTTTTTAATGTTTACAATTGCCCAGTTTTAGAAGAGAGACTTTAATGCCATTGCCTGGTTACTTGTTTTATGCTGTAATCTAGTTTATTTTATGTAAAATGTATATTGAATGCTTTTGTTTTTATACCTGCCTTAAATAATTTGGCAATCAGAATAAAGAAAAAAGTTGGGTTTGTACTTTCTTGGTGTCTATGGGCCACTTTGAAAGATGTGTCATAGGTGTAGGTAGCAGAGGCTGCAGCTACCACACAGCTACTAGTCTTTGTCCCCAGAAGATTGTCTCTGGGGCTCAGTTACTGGAGTGCCCCTGCAGCCTTCCTGTGCCTCCCCCCTGGGCCTGTGGTGTTGTCCTCTCCCAGCGGGCGATGCGGGGCCCAAGCCACATGGCAGTACATCTCTTTCAGTTGACCCTGATAGGCTCAAAAAAGGCCCATGGTAACACCTTGGATGGTATTAGTGCACTTACAATCTGTAATAGATGCTTTAGAGCAGATATGTGTGCTATAAATCACAAGCAATTTTTTTCTGCTATTTCTGTATTGCCCATACCCCCCCCCCCAATGAATAGATAACTAAAAACTGAGGACCTGTCAATTATTAAAAAAAAAAAAAAAAAAAAAAAAAAAAAAAAAAAAAAAAAAAAAAAAAAAACACNAAAAAAAAAGAAAAAAGTCCCTGAATACTTTATGTGGCTATTACCACCTCTTTTTTTTACAGTGCAGTTAGCACAGTGCACAGTAATAAGAAATCACTGATCATAAAAGCCATGGAGATGTGGTGCTGAGGGACATGGTTTAGCGATGACCTGGCAGTGCTGGGTTAATGGTTGGACTTTATGATCTTAAAGGTCTCTTCCAGCCAGAATGATTCTATGATGTGGAAAAAAAAAATAAATTACTGTTCAGGTTTCTGAGGCTTTAACTTTTGTCCTTTCCTTCATATCCCATTATACTGATTGTCAAAACTGTTTTTTAAGGTTTCTCTGTTTCTTTTGTTACCATGTTTGGTTTTTTTGACAGGATGAATTACTACAAGTTAAAGCTTGTTCTTGAAGTCAGTTCCATTTCTTCTACCTTGTGAATACTTAATACAGAAGGATGAATTAAAGATTCTCAACAGACAAGCACACTTGGACTTTTTATATTACTATGATGAATCTGCCATTAATATTGCTATAATTGTTTTATTTTTATAGGCATAAAATCAGTTCCCTTAGTGACTAGTTAAGAGGTTTATTGATTTTTACTACAGATCATTCATCTGTGGCTTACTCTTAGTGTCTTGTTCTGAACACATTCAGAAGTCTCACAGTGGTGACATACTACAAATTATTAGCCTCATAAAAAATGCGAAGGAAGGGGTATTTTCTGTGGAAAGGGGATATTGTGAATGCAGGGCTCTTGAAATAATAAATGCCTTATTACTTCTATAGTAAAGGCTCAGATCGCTTTTGTATTGAAATGTACCATGATTTTTTTTTTTTTTCATTCCGGACTATTAATGCTTCTGCAGCAAAACAGATCTTATAAATGTTCACAGATTGTGATTTTGATTTAGTGTGGTTTAAGATAGAGTGTCATAAGTAACTGGAATAAATTGCCCTGATGGATACAGGGTAAGTAACAGTTAAAATTATAATTAATATTACAACTTTATCATATCCTTGGAAATCTACAAGAGGAGCTAACATCCATTGCCATCTATCAGCTTAAGATTATTGTCTTCCCTCTATCTTTATAGCTTTTCTTTTGGTTTAACACTTGCCATGCTGACCGCCTTAAAGGCTGTGCAACAGTGAGCATGACTCCCTGGTTCAACACTCCTCAAAGCCAAAAGGTAACCACCCATGTGTCTGAGCATTGACATGCAGCCTCTATGGTCATTTCACCACTGTGTGAGCATCCAAAGGATGAGGAAACTGAAACAGTAATACAAGGAAGACATTCTAAATGAATTAAGAGCTACAAAGGCTTGTCACTGGAGAGGGGCAGCTGAAGCAGCATGACAGACATATCTGCACGCTGTTTCCACAGGAAGGGTTTGTATCCTGCTGACACCTGTACCACTCTGCTGTTCTAGCTGTAGCAATCAGTGGCCCAGCTCTTTCATCCAGGTGTTGGGCATTGTGCTGTATGCCTTGCAAAGGTGAAGCAGGGCTTCTGTATTGCATTTACTTTGAGTTTCTAGTCTGTCCATGAAATGCATCTAGAGAAATGAAAGATCTAACAGTGGGAGCCCATCATACAGGCCCAAAAAGCACAGCCAGGGGGATACTACTTGTGGTGTATGCAATGGGAAACAATGAATGTGGACATAGATGGTGGTTAGGAATTTTTGAGCAATCATGTAGCTCTAGAGGCTGTAACAGGACTGGTGTCTAACTGACTGAGCTGTCTGGCTACCAGAGCCAGACTAGAGCTAGTAAAAATGGTGGCCACTTTTATATTCCCTTGTGGCCTTAGAGAACACCTGACAACCCAGCTAATTCTGTGCTTTCCACCTTGCTTCTGAAAGGTGCATCTGTTGGGCTTAACCATTGGGTCATTAGCCCCACTTGTCACTGCCCCACCTGTTGATCAATACCAAAACACATACCAGGGACTGTTGATAGCACAAAAACTGGCATAAGCAAAGAACACCATGTGCCCTTCTACAGTATTCCACCCTGGCTCTTCTCAAGGAACCAGTGAAAGAGTCAAGCATGGAATCTAGTTTGTATTTCCTCCTGGTATCACAGTCTTGTCACTATCGCAACTGACAAATGTACTGTCCTTGTCTTTCTGCTTCAGAATGTCTAATACTTACTTGTCACACTTCTTCACTCCTTTTTTTCTCTCCCCTTTTTATCCCATTTGCCCACTTAATAATACATCAATATGATATCAAAATTCACCATATTTGTGCAGCTAAAACCTTTCTGAAAACATTTGTGGTCTCAGCCCTTAATTAGTTCTCTCCTTCCTTTTATCACACTCCCTTCTTTGACCCATGGGGTTTATTGTGTCTTATGCTGTATTAATGTATTCTGTCTCTTCAGCCTAAAGTGTTTGGGACAGAGAACATGTCACACTTCATACAGCAAAGTTCCTATTTATAGTTCCTTCTGAATAATAACTATAGCATATCACAGATGATAGCACAAGATGCCATGAGTAGCTAGAGCAGACAAGAAGCTTAAGATACATGTGAAAAACCATATACAGTTTTAAAATGTGTTTTGAAACCATATAATGTCTCAAAAATTGGGAATGATACCAAGCCCATATAGGAACTCTGAAGCTGTATCTCCTTGTATCAGAGGGAACTGGAGAAATACAGTCACTACCTAATGAACCAGCATTGTTTTGCTTTAGAGAAGCTCTGTTTTCATGAGTCGTTTCAATTTAGCCCTTTACCTAGCTTTCTGTACTAAACACTCTATAGTATTACTGTGAACTATAGTTTTCCTTCATGTAATTTTTTTTTCTTAATATTTCCTAAGTTCTCATAGCTTCGGTGTTTTCTGTAATATTTTCTTGAGGCAAGCTTACTTTCTTTTAACAAGAAAGAGTTTTTTTATTCAGGAAAGGAGAGATCAGATGAAGCTATATATGCTCCAGTGGTGGGAAGGTAGACCAGTAAAATCCTCACACTATTAGCAATTTTTGTTCAACTTATGCTATATAGTGTTTTCAACCTCAGTAGCAACTCTGAAACTTCTTACCTGGACTGATAAATTAGTAAACTTAAGGATTTAGCAAAGTAATTAGTTCTTGCAACCCAACAATATGGGTTCTCCTCCCCCTCTACTCTGCACTGGTGAGACCCCACCTCGAGTACTGNAACTTTTTCTCAGTGAGGGTGGCAGAGCTCTGGAACAGGCTGCCCAGGGAGGTTGTGGAGTCTCCATCTCTGGAGACACTTAAGATCTGCCTGGATCTGTTCCTGAGAGACTTGGTCTAGGTGATCCTGCTCAGGCAGGGGGGTTGGACCAGATGATCTTCTAGGTCCCTTCCAGCCCCTAATTTCTGTGATTCTGTCATTCTGTGATTCTGTGATAATGCAGACAATTTGTTAATCACTGCCATAATATTATAGAGAAGTGCTCTGGGGACTTTGAAAGGCAGATTTTGTGAACTGGAGAACAAGATGGTACCTGTAGTTCTTTTCCAGTAACATCTTAGTAATTTTAGCAACATTCTGCAGTCTTTTTGGATGGTGTAATGGTGTATGTTAATTACATGATTTACATCATTTGAGTTTGCTGATGGTAAAATAATGCTTATTTATTGCTTTGAGCTTAATGCTATAAGATTTCCTCAGGAGTCTGAACAGTGCAGCAATGCCTGTTTAAAAAAAAAAAAAAAAAAAGAGATCGGAAGCTATTATTCTTTGAAAGCCTGTTTAAACCCTTAATACAGGAGACTAATTCTAGAGCATACATCTCGACAGATAAGAGTAAATGACTGCAGTTTTCTTAACTGTTTCCAGGGCCCTAAGGGCACTAACAAGCCTTGATGGTCTTGCCCAACCTTCCATGGAGCCTTCTCCCAACTCTGTTCATGGCCCCAGAACTCCATTTCAGCTAAACCCATGGCTGTCTATCCCTGTCCTAGGGGTGCCTGGTGCCCTGGACTGGGGCTATACCCCAGTTGCCTTGATTCTTGACTAGGGTGAATGGGACCTGACAGACCCCAGGAGCCCCCGGCCTTGCTTTTGTTTGCATGGTTTTGAAGAAGGATGTACAGTTTCTGCTTTTTAGGACCAGTATTTAGGCTGTTTCTTATAGAACAGTATAGATAGAATGGGCTTCAGTAAGACTGTGACTAATGTTTTCTTAATTAGACTAATGAAAGGTGAAAGGTGAAAGTGGAACTTCAGCTTTATGCATTTAAAATCACTCTTACAGAGTAATGGAAAAGAGTTGTGGAACAAAAAGCCAGTGGATTTTAGTTTTGAAAAAATTACTGCGTAGTTAACAGGCTGCCATGAAAAAACAGTCCTTTTTTTCTTCCAGCCCCCCGTCCCTTTTTTTTTTTTTTTTTTTTTCAATAGCAAAAACCCTCTTGAGAATCCAAAAAAAAATAGAAATAACTTGCAGGGAAAGGGGAATTTTTTTCCTTTCCTCATCCAATGAGGGTGACTGAAAGAACAAGATTTGCCATTAGCTTATAAGCATCTGGGCATTAATACATGTGCTCACACTAGACACTTTATTTTCTCCTTGGTAAGCCCTATTGAGCAAGCGGCAGCTCTGATGCCTGCTTCAGAAATGTGATTCTGCCTCCTTCCTTTGGGGCTCTGTGTACCCCAGAAGAGACTGGAAGGAACCAGATCAAGGGCTAGCCGGACCAAAGGTACAGTTGAAGTTTCTGCTTTCCCATTGCTTACACAAGTCAGGACAAAGCATTTATGATCTAATTTTGTCAACTCCTTTTGCCAATTCTGTCAATAAGTCAGTTTATATGTTTGCAGTGATATGCCTCCTCAAGCCACTGATTTTTAGCAGAACTCCAGACAGAAAAGGTCATTAAAATGTCAATTACACAATATGTCTCCTTACGCCATACATAGGAATGTAATTTAATGCCAAGCTTTGCTGCAAGTGATCTGCCTACTTGGAAGGAAGCTGGCTTCCTTTAATAGAAAATTTGCCAAATTGTCAGCCTCTGTAAATAGTGTGTGGGTTTGTTTATATCAGCTGACCACTTTCGCTTTTATCTGTTAAAAGTCTGTCTCCATTTTTGGAGTTCTTCCCTGAAGAACCAAGGTACTGAAGAAAGTACTATAGAAGGAAAACACTAAAAATATCAAGACAGACGCCACTGTTTTTTATTCTAGAGCACATATCATTAGGCTTAGGTGGGTTCTGCTTCTGCAATTTAGATAAGGATTTGGCCTCTTGAGACAGATCAATAACAACTGTTCAGTATAGCTCCTTTTTCCATGAGCACAGGCACATATACGTCTCTCAGATGCTCATGTACTCATTGTCTTCTTGTTTAAAGGGTCATACATAAATACTATGTGTGTGATTTGATATTAATTTGCTTAGGGGTTTCTTTTGTAGCCTCCTGGGAATTAAACAGGTCCCTAGGGTACAAATGAGTACTTAGTTTCATAGTTTTACCTCTGCACCTGACACTAGGTTGTAAGCTTTTAAAACCTGTCCCTGTTAATTCTCCTAAGTTATGTAAACATTAATACTCTGTTTTATTAAAGAAGACCAGTGCATATATGTCACTGTATGGGCCTGGCAAATCACTCAAGTTGTATACAGAAAGGGGAGGGAGTAATTGAAGTTGTCTCTTGTAGGTAGGGAAGACAGGACATTTTGACATAAAAGTTACCTGGCTGAAAACTCCTGAGTCTGTTCTAAAAAGTCTAGTGCTGATCTCTGTACTGAAATACAAGGCTTTAGAGAGTCATGGGGCCAGCAAGGTCACCCAAGCATCACAAGAGACAGTGGCATAATGTAAGTCACTGAATAAGTGCAGTGAGTCCCTAAACACTGATAATGGGGACTGCAGTGGCTCCTAGGAAAGAAAGTTCTGGCACCGGACAGGCAGGTCTTCTTTATGAAGCTTACATAGACCAGATGTCCTCAGAGCAGATCTGACTGTCCTTGTTACAGGCTCACATGCTATTGGCTTATGAGCTGCCATCTCAGTACACTCTTTCTTCAAGCAGCACAGGTCTGTAGCATCAAGAGACAGGTTGTTTCCAGTCCAAAGAGCAGTGAGAGTTACCTTACTATATCTGAGTACCTTACAGAAGATGAGAGAGGATAAAGCATGAGGCAACCTTAAAGCTCAAGCATGTTCTTGACATCTTTGTCACTACACAGGCATTACACCTGTCTCATTACTCAAATGCAACTCCCCCACCGATTGCTATATACCAAGAACCAGTCTTTTCTGTTTGCAGTGTGATTACAGGAGTAAAGGAGAGTCCCTCTTTATAAAAGAGAACTTCATTGCAGCGTAGGAAATTATCAGCCAGTAAACCATATGTAGCAGACCAGAAATTTGGGTCTCCATTTACATTTCCTCTCATGTCAGCAAGTTGAAACCTTTGGTCCCGTTCCTCTTTCATTGTTGGTTGTCAATAAGTAGACTGTCTTGTACTGTTTTGAAGCTCATGAAATGGCAGTATTGGATTACTAGCCATCAGTACAAAGGACCTATATATCCTCATTAATTGGGCTGGTATCTGTTTAAGAAGCCATCTTGAGTGTCTTTCTCTGTAAAAAGTATATTTCCATCATGGGACTTGATAGTTTTGTCCTTACAAGATTCTTTTGTTTGGCTGCCATATTTTTAGACATCAGCTCTTTGGCATGCAGCTCAGTTGAGGTCTCAGCTGAATCTCCAGGACGCAGTCTTTCATATGCTTGTAAGCTCAAAATTGCTACTAGATTTTCATATTAAGTGCCACTTATGTTTAGTAATGTTCTGTTGGTTGGTTGGTTTTTAAATCCTATTATTTTAAAAGGGAAAAATAAGCTTGCAAAAATTCAACTTTGACTTTTTTTTTTTTCTGTAAAAAAATTATTTCACAAATCATTCATATTCTTGGAAGCATCTGATAGCAGATCCAAATGATCAGTAGGACGAGGACAGAAAACCTCTCTACATTAAATCTATAAAGCAAACACATGACACTTGTTTCAAGAGAAGGTTTTATCAGGTCACTCAAGGGCAGTGAGGGATGCAGACCACTTCCTCATCTCTCCCTTTCACAGACCCACTCCCCTTTTTAGGTTAGGCTTTGTCCCTGGCTCACTTCTTTTATCTACTGGATCCTTATAGTCCCTAGATTCATTTAGCTTCACCTCACTCCAGCAAGTATTTTAAGGAGGAGGCCCTTCTGCTTCATGTGCGTGAGGTACTTGGTTATGTCACTGGTGCTTTCCAGCCTCTTTTTCCTAAGGAGACAATAAAGGGGTACAAAGTCTGGGACTAGATGCATGATGCCAACAAAGGTTTCCCATGCTTGCTCTCCACAGAAGGTTTTTTGCAATTTCCATTCTCTGAAGCAGTCCTTCCCAAAGAGAGCTGCTCCACTGACCACAGTGAAAAATGAGGGCTATATGGGGGGGCTGTTGCTCGCTTCTTATATTTACATTAGTCCCTAGAGATAGCAACAATATTAGGTGCTCTACTCAAAGCTGAATCATCCCTATCTTCTGACACCATCAAAAACAAATTGCTAGATAATCACCAAGGAAAAGGGACTTGCAGAACAACAAAGAGTTTTGTGACAAATGCAGCTAATAAATACCAGGTTTCAATGTCTTTCTTGCCTATTTAGACTCTCAGATGTTCAATAAAGTAAAAACTTCCTAAATTTTTCCTAACTGAGGCCACTAACAGGCTGTCTGTCTCTCCTTTGCCTGCTTACCAGTACTTGTCCTTGGAATATCTAGTTTAATTGCAGCTACTTATTGATCTCATATGTTATATAAAAAGGAAAGATTACACACATCATGTGATCACAGGAACTGTAAATGAGAGCTGTGCAAGGGTCTCCTCTGCATGGCCTTGTGTGCGTATCCTGAGCACAAAAACCTCAAAAGGGGGGCACTGAGCATAACATAATCTATTCCCTTCACAAAGATGAGATGTGTTCAGAGCCAGGTATGGGCCCTTTCTGTGATATTACTCCAGTCCCTTGCACAATGCTCTGCATCACAAAATGCAGAGCATATCTGGCATCATAGCTGTTGTAAAGAAAAGTAACTTGAGTGAGTTTTTTTGTTTTATGTTGAAGCTATGAAAAGGTAAACTGAAACAAGCCCACATTATGGCTTTTGACTTCTAAATCCATCAATAGTCACAAGGATGTATAATTTTGAATTAGTCCATTATATTTATGAATTTAGCTGTAGGCTTTATGTGTCCCTGTTATATAGACATACATGAAAATAGAGTCTGAATTTAAGAACAGATCTGGCCATAGTATTTTTTTAGTGCTTCTGGGCACCAACAAACAACATTTTTTTTTTTCTACTGTTTAATAATAAACCAGTTAAAGTACAAAAAAGAACAAAGAGTTATTTTTGAAAGCTCCACGTAGTAACAACATAATGATTTCATTATCTAAAGTTCAGGCACAACAAGGACAAAAAAAAAAACCATCCCTCTTGTGTATGCAGAAGAGCTTTTCAGTTTTGAAAAAAAACCCCCAATACTATAGTCACACTAATGTTTGCATGCATAAAATATTGACTGTAGTCACACTGTCAGTTTTACATAAAGACTTAAAAGCAATCTTGATCGTCTGAAAGATTCTAATTGGTTTTCCCCTTTACTGAAAGAGTAATGAAAGGACAACTAAAAAGCAGAACTATATAGTTATTTTATAACTGGCACTAACAAATTTCACCAATTACAGAGTCCATTCTGTAAGCAATGAATGTATGGCTTCCAATTAATCTAGTGTACCTCCAGGCAAGGTCTAAATCAGCTGGATACAGCTGAAGCAATTTGCACACAGCTAAAAGCAAATTGGAAAATAAGTGTTCCACGCTACTGCCTATCTTTCCAAGCCATATACACAATCAGTATTCTGGCAGCAGCACTCTGTCATGTTATTTGCAGCTATCAATTTTAATTATAACAATTATTGATTAGTTGGGAAAGTGAATAATCTAATTTTCAAATGAGGCTGATGTGGCTGCTGGGGATCTTTTTTCCCCTTAATGCACATGTAGGTTTAGTGTTAGGAAGTATCAAGCAAAGAACATACCTGCACCAGAGTGCTGAGCTTAGATAACTGTCACTAAAGTTGCAATGCTGTTTGTTTGCTGTTTTACAACAAACAATTTCAGTTTTAGGAATCACCGTCCTGCTGTACAGAAAGATCACTATGAATTGAATTAAGACTTAAGAGGATTTGGTTCAGTAACGTAGACTAGTACTTTCAAACTTTGGTATCTAAAGTCAGACACCTATTTCCTTATTTAACCACCAGAATGAATGAGCTATTCTCTATAGGCAGAGTGCTCCAGTTGCCCACTGACACCAGCTATTTTTCTAACCTATTTACTTTTAGACACAAGCTGTTTCTTCTTGTAGAACAATTACTGTCTTGGAACAGAGAAAAAGGAAATATCCAACCCTAGCTGTACTAACAAGTTTTATGTGTTTCAGCTAAATAAATAGCTGGGGGAAGAGTATGTCCTGACTTGTGCAGGTTTGATCCACAAAGGCTGAACATGAACTTTCTGAATCTGAGTTTTTAGTACAGTCTCATCTCCACCGACTGCTAATCAAATGCTCTTTGTAGTGTTGCTGAAGATACACTGTGTCCATCTGAAGTGATCCACTAAACATTCAGCTAATCATTACTGTATCCCAAAGAAGCCATTCAAATCTGCTGCAGACTGACCCTGATGAGGCAGGAAGGGGAAAGAATAGGAGAGTTTCCTCTCTATCTTCTGCCTCCTGAGGAGGCATGAGGAAGAGCTGTGGTAGTTTTATCTCTGGGGCCTCAGGATGCTGTTGTCATTTGTGCCCTGCTCCTGCTTGCCCCCTGGGTGAATGTCCTTATTGTGCTGGGGACGGGTACTGTGGCACGGCACAGAGCTGCCCCACATTTGTATTGGTCTGCTGGCCTCTTACATGGGCATCGTGGGTTTCTTCTTAAAATGTAGAGAGGGCAGATGGCAATAGTACTGTCCTAAAACCCTGCACTACTTCTGAGGTCAGATGAGCAGGGTCAGACTCAGAATCACAACATTACCCATTTACCTGTTTTTGAGTTAAAAGAAGTGTACTAAATACAGAGGACAAAAAAAAAAAAATAATTTTGGTTTTGCAAATAGGGGCTGATGGATGTCATAGTAGGTAGTGCATTGGACTGTTGCTCAGAAACTGTGGATGGATGTGAAGCTGGGTCAGCTGCTGCAACTAGCTATCAAGAGAGAATAATTCCAAAAGACCTGCACAAGGATTTAGCTATGCAACTCCCACTGTCTTGGCAAAGCCTGGGACAGCTAATCATCTGCTTTGAAACTGTGGGCAGATGTGTTATTGGATAGGCTTATTGAGAGCCAAAAATTTTGCTTACAGTGCCTTAAGCATGCAATGGAATGAAACAAACAAACAAACAAACAAAGGAAAATAGCAAAGACATGGTAAAGAATCCTGAATGTTCCAAACATGGGAATGCCTGTCTCACATAACACAACTGCTGAGAATGGAAAAAAATAGTGGGACATTTAGATAAATATGTATATGTGCAAGATCATCTGTTGATCAGATATACCTTTGGCATGTGTGTGTATACACTGAGAGCATTCCTGTTGTCTGGCATGCCTCTTGCTGTCTTCTGCCTTTCTGAGCTCTTTTGTTTGAAATTTAAAATATTTCACCCTGCCCACAAAAGCTTCCAGGCTGCTCAGATCAATACTGCACAAACACACAGACAGTGACCTGTCACAGTAATTTTCCTTCATCTTTTCTTACTCTGTTGTTGTGTAGAGGAAAAAAACTAACAAACCACATCTAGGAATTTCCTGTTTAATAGTATTTACCACTGTAGTACTGTTGCAATAGGGAACTAAGAAAAGTTAAAAACTTCAGTTCTTGAATTTGGCACATAATTATGTTTTTTATTTTGATACGCCATAAATTAATAATCTCATAGCAAGTCTATTACTTAAAACATAGTATTAATATTAAAACTGCTGTGCCTGTCCATAAGTTTGGGATCAGAAATGTATGTCAGGAGATCCTGCTCCATCTGCAATAAGTGCTTTTCACTTCAGATTAATATATTTGAATTTGCCCTGTCAGGGTATGCAGATGGAGCAGGACTCAAACCACACAGGGTCAAGTAGGAATTCCATTAGGCAAATATATTTTTAAGTTCTAGAGGGCACAAGGTCAGCACACTAGAGAAATTCAGGCACCTAAAGATATAGATAGGTGTTTTAACTATTTCTAGAAATGTTATCAGACTGCAATCCAGGAGAATTAGGCACCTGGCAACTGTCTTGTGGAACACATTTCAAGATTCCTGCAAAGAGCCTGAATTCTTTTGGAAATCCAGCTGCTTTTCATAGATTCATAGATATTAGGGGTTGGAAGGGACCTAGAAGATCATCTAGTCCAACCCCCCTGCCTAAGCAGGATCACCTAGACCAAGTCACCCGGGAACAGATCCAGGCGGCTCTTAAGTGTCTCCAGAGATGGAGACTCCACAACCTCCCTGGGCAGCCCATTCCAGAGCTCTGTCACCCTTACTGAGAAAAAAGTTCTTTCTTGTGTTGACCTTAAACCTCTTGTGCTCCAACATGCACCCATTGCCTCTTGTCCTGTCATTGGATGACATTGAGAAAAGGCTGGGTCCATCTTGTGTACACTCACCTTAACATATTGATAGAAATTGATGAGGTCCCCCCTCAGTCTCCTCCAGGCAAAAGAGCCCCAGCTCTCTCAGCCTCTCCTTATAAGGGAGATGCTCCACTCCCTTCAGAATGTTAATGCCCTACGCTGGACTCTCTCCAGTAAATCTCTGTCTTTTCTGAACTGGGGTGTCCAAAACTGGACACAGTACTCCAGGTGGGGTCTCACCAGTGCAGAGCAGAGGGGGAGGAGAACCTCTCTTGACCTGCTGGCCACACTTCTCCTAATGCATCCCAGGATGCCATTGGCCCTCTTGGCTAATGCAAGGGCGCATTGTCNTTTGGTGTCATCAGCAAACTTGCTGAGGGTGCTCTCTACCCCCTCATCCAGGTCATTGATGAATATATTGAATAATACTGGACCCAGCATTGACCCTTGGGGGATGCCACTAGTCACAGGCCTCTAGCCAGACTCTGCTCCACTGACCACAACTCTCTGAGATCTGTTCTTTAACCACTTCCCAATCCACCTTATTACTCCATAACTAAACCCACACTTCTCAAGCTTGGCTGTGAGGATCCCATGGGAGAGAGTATCAAAAGCCTTGCTGAAGTCAAAGAATAAAATTTTTGCCATAGGAAGATTCAGACCACATAGCAGAGACCACCAGTGGTTCTGCTTTCCTACTCTTGATAACCCAGATCTGATGAGATTTAACTTCCCAGCCGAGATTCACGTGGTACCCTCTGGACGTGCTTACATTGCTCAGGAGAACACATGTACAGTGGCCATCCCAGGAGTTCAGAGTGCTGGGGAATCAGGAGGCAAGAAAGCTGATAATCACGGGTGATCTGGCTGCATTCAGTTATGGCCATGGGGATCTACTCGCTCAACACTCTTCTCTGTACTCTGGGAAAAGGAAGGTCAAACAATATAAACCCAACAACTTTCTGTCATTAGCAGATGCATCTAGCAAATGCAAAGAGCAAGTGTGGGGGACATGTTTGTGCTAACACTCTCTCACCTTCTGACAATTTTCAGCCAGAGGATTTTCTGTAGTGTGTTGTGGGTTTTCTTAATGCAGTAATTTAAAGAGGTGTTTGTTTTGTTTTGGTTGGTTGGTTGGTTGGTTTTTCTCCCAAAGTGCTTGTGCAATCTTCTCGTGAAATCAGTATAACCTTTTTGTATTCACAGTGTCCTCCTTTGCCAAAGAGTTTTCCACATGTCCACTGCATGAAGACCCTCTGTGTATCCTGAATGAAGCCCTTCTTACCTTTATTTTGATGACCCTGGATTCTTGTACTGGGAGTAACAGCAAACTATTTCTTCCCTAGTCATCTCACTTCTATACCTCTCTTGATTTTAAAGACTTTAACATATTCTGTCTTAAGTAATCTTTTTTCTTTCCATACTAAAGACTAATTTGTTTTTTCTTTTTTTCCTATATGGAACCTATTAATCACCCTTGTCATTCTTCTCTGAATCTTTTCTATTACTAATACAACATTTATAGTTGTAGAGATTAATATCTACTTTTCCACTGTAGTACAACCATTCATTCCCTCCTTTAACTTCCTTGATTTTAGCCAGTTATTTTTCCTATATGCTTTTTTTATGCTACTGTATTTCTTTATAGCAAAGGTCCTTGTCAAAAGCCTTTTGGAAAGCAAGTTGACAATATCACAGGGGTGATCTGGTTCAATAATTTTTTCTATATGCTCATTGATCCCCTAACTGTCAAGAGGTTTGTATGGCAGGACTTAATTTGCCAGAAACAGTATAGAGAAGCCAACCCTGAAAGTGGATTTTGTGTTTGTATCCAGAATGAAGGGAAAGTCAAGTCACCAAGAGTTATGAGCACTTTGACATTTTAATATAGTTCTGTGAATTGTCTTGAAATATTGACTTGGAATACATCAGAGGAGACACAGTCCTTAGGAGGTTTTTCAGGAGACAGCTTAGGAAGTTATTTTATTAAATCCACCATGTTTTGCTTCTAGAATCACAGAATAATTTCTGTAGAAAGAGACCTGTGGAGTCTGTGCTCTAACATACAGCTCAAAGAAGGTTTGATTAGATGAAGTTGCTCAGGCCTGTGTCCACTTGGATTTTAAATATCTTCGAGGATGTAAATCCCACAGTCACTTGGCCTCTCAGTATTTCACCACCTTCACACTGAAAATTGTCTTTATTATACATTGTTGAAATTTTCCATGTTCCAGCTTGTATCTTCTGTCTTTTCTTCTTCCCTTTTATAGATTTAGGAAGGGTCTGACTCCTTTTTCTCTACATTGTTCCATTAGGCAGCTGGAGACAGCAGTCAGATGTTTCTTCAGCATTCATGTCTCAACGGTGAGCAAACCCGGGTCTTTTTAGCCAAACAGAGGTCATGCATTGATTTGACAGCAGCCACAGTGTGATTCAGTTCTTGTTCTTGATAGTGAATGGGACAGGACCAGGATGTGAGTATTATCCACTTGGAGTTAGAAAAAAATCCTTAACAAGTTACTTAAGTTACGCAAAAATATATAGTTGGACTCAATGATCTTAAAGATCTTTTTCCAACTGAAATTCTTCTATGATTCTAAAAATAGGTGTCTAGATCTAAAGAACTGCACTAGAAATGAAAACAATTCAGGGTGCTCTAGATTTGACTGAAGTGATTTTAATACCATGTTTCATCAGAGTGAATCTTCAAAGGCCAGCTGAGGTATTAATTGCTGGCTTGCATGCTTCTGCTCTGGTAGCATCCAGCATCTCTGCGTGGATCTTGATGTTTCTATGCATCACAGCAAAATGGATGGGGTTTCACATCAGGGACCTGATGATGATGTCTGATGATGATGGTGAGCCTTCAGCATGGTGCTGAGTGTTTGTTTCTGTCTGACTGTGTTAGATACCACACCACACAGTTATCCTCTACCATTTCACTATTTCACATACGTAGGCCTACCAGCAAGTAAAATGGGATGGTGAGATGAGTCTTTTTAGTCTGCTGGTGATAGACAGATTCATTTCTCAATCACACTGTAAACCACACTGAAGTACAGTGAGTTTTTTGAGTACAGTGTGAGGTGGATAACAGCAAATCAGCAGAAATCAATCTGGAAAACAGCAAAAAGAAATCTCTCCATAACAGCTGCTTACATAAAATTCCCTCTATTTTGGTAAGAAATGAAATTAGTAGATCACATGACACTCTGACAAGAGTAAATCCAGCACTATCTGCCTAAATTGAAATCTACATCTGAAGTCTGAGACATTGGGAGAGAAGAATTCTAATCCAAACTTCTACAGTCCTGAAATTTACTATAGTTCTCTAACATTTTTAAAAATTTATTCAGTGAGTCAGACGAGGAACAGTGTTGCAGACTGCAAACTAAGCTCCATCTTTTCTTGCAGACAAATGTGTGACAGCAACTCAAAACACCAGTGCTAACTCCACAGAGCCCCTGTGCTAATATGGTCTCCCTGAACATATA
This sequence comes from Ceyx cyanopectus, assembly GCA_013401355.1. NCBI lineage: Eukaryota > Metazoa > Chordata > Aves > Coraciiformes > Alcedinidae > Ceyx > Ceyx cyanopectus. The sequence goes on along the minus strand of VYZU01000993.1, from coordinate 6,119 downwards.
TTGATATATGTGCAGAAAAAGTGGATGAGCTCTCGTGTTTGGTGTAGTGTTCAGTGTCCTTTACATCTGTAGGTGTTGTCATAATCCTTTTTTGGCTTGTTCATAAATTCATTTTAGCTGCTATATGAGTGCTGTAAGGCTCCTGTGTGGAGAAGTACACAGAGCTACATACCCACATATGTCCTTTAAATGCATGTTGAAATTAAAGACAGTTCTGTCTAAATAGACCAACTAGAATCTGATCCATTAAATATTTCTATTGTTGAATATGCTTTTTGTTTTTGATTTTCTTTTCCAAAGTGCTTACACTTCACATAAGCCTTTTTTTTAATACATATATTTCTGAGATAATAATAAGACCCTTGTATAATACTTCATCTTGGCTTTCAGAGATAACAGTGCTAAAAATGCAAAACATCAAGCAAATCTAGAAAATGTAAAAAAAATAAAAAAAAATAAATGAGCAGCTAAGGCTGTCCTTGACAACATTACTGCTGAATGTGACCTAACCTGACTAATACATCAATTTCATAAGAATTTAATTCTCTTACATTGGGTTTGTAATATGATAGAACATTCATGTAATGAGCCTTTATTCNTATATTACATACATATATATATGAATATATATCTGCTCACATATATGTCAAACTATATTACTGATTTTCAAAAAGTTAAATCCATGTTACATTTTCAAAGGCATAATAATTTCTTAACTTCTCCAAAAGTGCAGAAGCCTGATTTTGAAATACACCAGTGGGGATTAATGAGTCTTATCAACACCTACAAAGACTGTGATGTAGAAGTCTAGAATAACAGCTTGCTATTGACCACTAGTCCAGAGCTTAGCCCAGCACTAGCTAACATCTCTAGAGGTCAGGTTTCCCTTCTTGCACCAGAAGAAATAAATTTCACCACTCTCATCAGTGTACTGAGATAAACCAGTCTCCCTAGCACAGGAAGTACTGAGAGCCACTGGGAAGAAAAGCAGACATAACATGGAGAGCTGTGGGGACACTCTTTAGCTGTTTGAAGGACGTCTTACAGGTTTTGGAGTGTGTGGTAGGTTCTCTTCATTAATTGTTGTTTCTAATTTGTTTTAAAATATTTTAATGAGTGTAAGATAACCTACTGCCTTTCACCATGTATTTAGCTAGTACACCAGAGAGGTCCTGCCACTTCCAGTAGCAGCATCACTCAGTCAGGGGCAATGCCAACCAAGGTTGGGCTCTGGGGCAGCAGGCATGAGATGTTCTTTGTATGCACTGCAGCTTTTTTTGGGCATTTCATCTCCCATCTCCCAGCTATCTGCTCATCAAATCCATTGCTGTACAGATATGTTTATGAAGCACACATTTTGGGAAGGTAGAAGCTACTATCACCAGTGACATTCAAGGGTCTGATAAAAATGTTATGGTGGCCACATTCATTTTGTTATTCTGACTTTTTTTTTTTCTCTATTCCCCTCTCAGCAGGTGAACTGTACAAATTTACATTCACCATGTCAGAGATACTGATCTCCCCAGTTAATTCAAATTCACAGTGATGTCGTGAGTACAGAGGTGATTTGGCCCAGTGGTTCAAATGTAGAATAGGAAACATGCTATTCCCACAGAAATTAATGGAATTTGTTTTCACTTAAAGCAGTCCTGACTGTGGTTCAGTGACACTGAATTTCAGATTTGCATTGATTTGCTAATGAGAAATTTACACCACCATCTAAATTTGACCCTTTCACTTCAGCTTGAATTGATGATTATTGTGGGAACAGATGAAATTGGATTCTCTTCTCTGAAGTGAACATAATTCAGTGAGCAAACAATAAAAGAATTTGAGAGCAAAGTAATCAAAGGATTAAAAAAATCGCAAACAAATAAAACACTGAAAAAACAGCAGCAGAAAGAATGTCTGCCTGATAGCTTATCATTCTGACTAGTATGTGATCACCAGCACTTCTAAATTCTGGTGAGCTACACCCTGTTAAAAGCTATCATTCTATCAGTGTGGGCTGGGCATAAACAAATCCAATTTTAATAAGCTCCTGAAAGGTTATCTAAAATCCTGTCAGCTTCCCTTGGCTCTTCTGAGTGTGTGAGCTGCTGGGGGTTGTACTGTGGGCATCTTGCTGGGAGCAGGGTGGTGGTCTCTGGAGACACCGGCCTCTCTCACCCTGTCTGCAGCGCGGGAAAAGCCCACAGCAGTCATGTTCTTCAGACCCAAGTTGTAGCACAGGCACCAGGGGTTCGGAAACAGTTCACAATGAAGTGCTGAACCTTGCTGCACGGCTGACCTGCTTTAATTAAAGGAAAGCCTACATTAGCATGTGAGAAAAGGAAGTCAAAATGATCTCATTCATAGAGCTTTCTCCCATTTATGTAAGGGGAGTTGACCCCCACAGAATAGCATGTCTTTCTCTGGGCCACACAGGTCTATCTGCCTAATTTTACTCATTCTTAACCTTTGCCTCTCTGTGGGACTGAAGTGCAAGACAAAGCCAGGACGCTGCATTCTTACCTTATATCTTGGATACAATAGCGAGGAGATCGCAGGGTTAAAAATGTTTGCACACCCAAGGGACAACTTGAATGCATGGAGCTGATCTGGAATCACTGTTTCTGAGTTGCAAGGACTGGCTGGCTTGAGAATATGCATCACCAACAGAATCTGTGTGTAGCAGGCAGACACAGCCACCTAAGCTTAAGTGTTGGATATCAACTTTAAATTAATGATAAAAAAAAAGATTCTAAATAATAAAAGTCCCCAAAGCAAAACTTTCATCTAATACTACTAATTGCCTTTGAATTAGTACTTCTTCTCTATAATGCCACGTTAGCACAGCAGCACATTAATTATTCAGCAATATTTAAATCATTCTGAAGTAAGTAATACATTCAGTTGCCACCTCGTTAGATGGGGAATATCTCTTATAGCATGTTACATTTAAAAACTCTTTATTATTTAAAAGAACATATTTTGTCTGTACTTCTGCCTTATATAGTTGTGATTTTTTTCAAGACAACATTGCAACTGAACTGCAGATTCAGAGGAAAAGTATTTATCTAATAACTAATCCTTTTTAAAACTGTGTCTCTTNAACATGGGTCTTAAATTTACCTCACTGTTGAATAGCTAATAGTCACATTCCTCTGAAATAGCATGCAGCCTTTCTGTAACTCTTTGTGCTATCTGTAGAGTATAAAAGATGAAATTGCCTTGCTAAAAGAAAAAGCAGGGAAATACTACAGTCAACATATATTAGCGACAGCTTTATTCTTCCACTATTATATTAGTCTACAAAACTATTTCTTCTCTTAGAACATATTTGAAGTAAGTTTTTGCTATTTTGTAAGACCTATTTTGTGTTGCCCTGTGAGAAATGCATTAACGTATCTACTCTACTGAATTTATCTAACAAATACGAATTGTATCTCCTGCATTTTTAGTGTATTCAGACAAGAAATTCAGATCCTCACCAGAAAGATCCTAAGGTGCAAGTCCAGACCTTCATAAATAAACACTCACACACAGTCTAATATATCCAGAAAGAAAAACACTAAAGCATAAGCATATATTCTCATTAGAGAGCTGGCTCCTAAAGGTACTGATGTTACAGGCATGGAAGACCTCACCATGCTCAGGTTCTGTATGCATGCCTGCATGGGGAACACATTACTGGACTCATATTGTGTCACCTGAAAAAGGGAGGGGTACCATGACTATGCAGTGATGACATTCTTCACAGTTTAGATAGGATTTTTATTCTCTTTTTCCTCTATAGCTTTCCACTTGTTCCAAGAGATACACTACAGAATCATAGAATCACAGAATAATAGAAAGGTAGTGTTTGGAAGGGACCTCTGGAGATTGAGTCCAACCACCCTGCCAGAGCAGGAACACCCAGGGCAGGTCACATAGGAACATGTCCAGGTAGGTTTTGAAAGTCCCTGGAGAAGTAGACTCCACAACCTCCCTGGGCAAACTATTCTGGGCACTGTCACAGTTTGTCCTCATGTTGAGGTGGAACTTCCTGTGTTTGATTTTGTGACCATTACCTCCTGTCCTGTCACAGGGCACCACTGAAAACAGAGTCTGGTCCCTTCTACTTGACACTCAACCTTTAGATATTTGTAAACATTAATAAGATCCCCTCAGTCATTTCTTTTCCAGGCTAAACAGTCCCAGGTCTCTCAGATTTCCCTTTCAAGAGAGATATTACAGTCCCTTCATCATCTTTGTAGCTCTCCATTGGACTCTCACCAGTATTTCCCTGTCCCTCTTGAACTGGGGAGACCAGAAAACTGAACACATTACTCCAGATGAGGTCTCACTAGATCAGAGTAGATGGGGAGGACAACCTTCCTCAACCTGCTGGACATATTCTTCTTAATGTACTCCAGGATACCATTGATTTTCCTGACCACAAGGGCACATTGCTGCCCTGTGGTTAACTTATTTTCCACCACGACTCCAAGGTCCTTCTATGCAGAGCTGCTTTTCAGCAGATGTACTCTTAACCTGTGCTGGTACATGATGTTATTCCTTCTCAGGTGTAGGACCCTACACTTATCTTTGTGGAACTTCATTAGGTTCCCCTTTGCCTAGCTCTCCAGTCTGTCCATAGGATGCTGTTACCAGTGGTAGTCAATAGCCTTATAACTGACACAGATGATAGGACTAAATGCATCTGCTCTAACTTTGTATGACAGCAAAACAGGAGCAGCTGCACATGCACAGCATTATAGAATGGAATAGCCACTCTATAGAGAGAAGCTGATGGGCTGAAAGACTGAGACATATTGTGCAAGGTTTAACAAAATTAAATGAGAAATCTTACTCCTTTGATATACTAATCAAAAGCAAAAGCTCAGGCTGAGTTCTGACTGGAAGAGCTTGGGGTTTCCTGGTGGGCACCAAGATGAGCATGAGCTAGCGGTTTGCCTTGGCAGCAAGGCAGGCCAATATTGGGCCAAATTTTATTCTAGCTTTGGCACCAACCTGAAGTCTGTGTAGTCAGACTTGTATACCATGTCTGACAGAACACTGTTTCTTCATTCTAAAATGTCTCATTTCTAGTAATATGTTAAATTCTGATGCCTCTGATGTTCCTGCTTCAATTCTGAAGTCCTGCAGCATCCATCCTGTCTTCCTCTAGATTCTTTAGTTTAATGCTCTTTGCATCTAGTTCTATGGAAACCTCATTTTTTTAAAATGAGATGGTATTTTCCCACACAAATTTCTGACATTTAAATCACCAGGACAATATTCTCTTTGTGAAAAAATTCTTTAACTCTATCAAATCAGCCTTCACTAATATTCAGATTCATGTTGGAACTATGCCATTTTCCCCAAGCTGTAGATTTCTCCAGGTGACCAATAACTGCAGAATACCCAAGTGTTTGATGGATTATGAAATTGTTTAGATGATTCCCTTGGAGAATGGGATTGGAAAGAATATATGGAAAGAAATATGAATGTTGCATCTTTTATTCATGAACCTACAATGAATTTGTTAGTCTTCTTATCAGAACTGACGGAAAGCATGGTAATGTTGCATAAACATGAAACTCCTCAACAGAACTTTCTAACACTTAAGTGGAAGATTCCACACAGCAATTATGTGTTGTTTTGATAGATGATCTCTTCTAAGGCTGCAGAAAACTTCAAATCTTAATTTTAAAGGATGAAATTTACTTTCCACAGTATTGAGATCATACCATTTGTATAAAACCCAAAGATGGACATACCTTTGTAAGCACAGAGGAGTACAGTACTAGTATAGAAATTTCTAAAATTTATCTTTAAATAATTTCTAGATTGAAAGATTTTCTAAGGATGTTCATGCTTTTTGACAACAAAAGGAATTTCTGTGCAAGTACTGCTAGAAAACTTTACAAAGATTTAAAATCACTGTTTTCAGGTGAACATTATGGACAACTAGCTGCTCAGCACTTGGCATTTTAATGAACCCCCTATAGTAAACTGCCATTTTGGCCTGATGATCGTAATATGAGAGGAACTTACCTCTGATGACAATTGGAACCAGGGGCAGAGACCCTAGACAGGTTTTCTTGGTTGTTGACTTTTCTTTGATTGATTTTGCTTGTTTGATAGGGTTTTTT